>JAASGT010000857.1:0-14843 GCA_023334315.1 Globisporangium alternatum
GTGCTCTGGCCCACCACCGCGCTCGCTGTCAGCTGGAACGACGACCTCTTCCACTTCGGCCGCATCGAGAACACGCTCTTGCATCGGCGAGCGACAATGGCCATCACTCCACTGACGAGGAGAATATCCGCGGCATTGCTTCCTTTTTCCATGTCGTCGTCGTCGGCGACAGCGCTCGCGGAGATGAAAATCGACTCGCTTAGCGACCGCTTCGAGGCTGCCGAGGCCACGCTCTACCTCATGAACATCGCGATGCTCACGGACCCGGTCGTGTTTCTCAATTTGCGAGTGTTCCTCTCGACAACGCAGATTGTGCTCGTCCGTTCCGTGACCCTGCAGCGCGTCTTCCTCGTCCCACTCGAGCACACTGCGCAGTTGAGCTGGGAAGGCTTCGCATGGCTGCGCATCGTGCCGGTGAAAAGACTGCGTTGGGCGGACGTCATCACGTGCGGCTAAAGCTTCCAATTCTTCATGACATCTCAGGCTTCAATGCACAACGCATACCTCGCAACTTTTTCTTGTTTCCTGGATTATCTGTTATTGGTCTTGTCTTCGCAAACGAGCTGTTCGTTCGCTAGCAGGTTATGGATAGGGCTTCTTCAAGAACTCAACTGGTATGGAGAGGTGTCGAGCTGCTTGAAAAAAGGTTCAGAGTCGCACACGCCCGTGTGTGTGTACGCTTAGTCATCGCGGTCATCCATGTGACGGTCGCCTCGTGGAGATCCCGATGGCGAGCGCTGGTCTCGTCGAGGCGCCGGCGAGTACGAGCGTTCGCGAGTGTCTCTGGAGCGCGAAGGCGATCGGGACACCGAACGCGCACCTGGCGAGCGCGGCTCAGGGGAACGCGCATCTGGGGAAGAGCGACGCGGGGAGCGCGCTGGAGGCGAGCGCGAACGACCTCTGGCAGGCGAACGGCCACGGGATCCCGAGCGCGACTTCACTGCTGGCGAGCGCGAGCGTGAGTTGCGACGCGCTGGACGGCGGTCACGGGAACGCGAGCGGTTCGCTGCGCCACCGCGGCGACCACGGCCTCGGGATGGAGAGCGCGAGCGGCTGCTCTTTCTCTCCCTGTGGATGGACAACAAGCGGTTGTCAGTCAACCGGCCATACAAAGTAGCAAATGAACAGTCACACAATAATCGTCGTACTTTTCACGGTCGCGCATCTGGTCGGTGGTCTTACGGCGCTCCTGCGCAAACACGACGCGGACTTCGCGGCCGTCGAGGCGCACACCGTCGAGGCCGGCACGGGCGTCGTTCGCGTCGCGCTCGGTCTTGAACTCCACGAACGCAAAGCCCTTTGGCTCACTGCATACACATAAACACACACAGAGAAGCGTAAGTCATACACAATTCACACCAAAGGCAAACCACATCCGGCATCTTCATCAAACGTACCGCGTGTAAAAGTCGCGCGGGATGTAGACGTCGCGCACATCTCCGAAGCGTTCGAACTCTTTGCGGATGTCTTCGGCCCTGGGGAAGAGGAGATACATGGTTCACGTTGGTTTTGGGTTCGTTTCCTTTTCTTGCTTGCTTGTGCCAAGACAAACGCCAGTCAGCCACCACTTGAGTCGTGCTCTTGTCACACACACATCGTCCACTTCTTCTCTCTCTGCAGGTGGAGACTTGGAGTCTTGAGGTCCGTTCGCTCTCTCTCTCCACTTGCCATGAGGAGGGAGGACACGCACGCACATACACAGAGAGGAGGGGCTCTTTCTACTTGGCTTGGTCCTTCCTTCACGCCCTTGACTTGGGAGCTTGAGAGTGAGGAGGGGGTACATACCGCAGGCGTCGGCTCACGTTACGAATCAGCAGGGAGATGCCGGATCGGTCTCCGCGGTCACCTCGTTCACCTCGGTCGCCCATTCTTTTTCTTCTTGCTCGTCGCTTGGCTGGTGATACGCTCCTTGTCGGCGCGCGCTCTCGTCGCTGGATGCGTCGGCTGCGGCTGTTGTTGCTTTTTGGTTGGTTCGCTTTCCCTTCCTTCCCGCGTTCTGTTTTCTAGAAAAAAAGAAAAACCTTGCATTTAGGAAACTAGAGTTGGCTGTAAAACCTTGTTTGTTAATAAACGAAATATCGATTTACAAAGGATTATGTTGTTGCAGAACATTAATTGGAACGTACGGCAGGTCGCATAATCCATGCGAACAGTCGTTGTGCATAAAGTGACGATGCATTTCAAGGGTCATTTTAGTTTAAAAGAGAAAAACCTCGCTTGAAACATAGTTTAATCTCCGTTTTTCATCAAATTTATAAAACCAGACAAGCGCTTCCGGTACCGGTTTTCACGTCCTCGAGAGAACCGTCCACCAGAGCGTGAAGCAGACGCAGCCGGCGATGACGAGCGCCAGGATCGTGTTGTTGCGCAGCTTCTTGCGGCGGATCTGCGCCACGATCGAGTTGATGCCCGCGAAGGAGTTCGAGAGTATGTTCATCTTCGAGCGCGAGTTCGTGAAGCGCGAGCGCTGGCTGTCGAGCGAATTCTTCGTCTCGAGCGCTTGTCTATAGAAATAGCAGCAAAATAGTTAGCGACAAGCGCACAGCCGTGAAAACCATGTAGTGCAAATGTGGAAGTGAACAACTTACTCGATGATACTGTTTGTCATGGAGCGTGACGAGTCCAGTGCGCGCCGCTCGTTCAGCAGTGAGTCCATCTCAACGTCACCCGAGTTGCCATTCTGTCGCCTGTTGTTTCGCAAACGTAATGAAAGAAGAAAAAATGTCAGTCGGCCATTTGTTCACTTCAACTTCAGACAGTATGGACGTATTCAACGTGCACTTACCTGCTCCCAAAGAGCTTCTGCGAGTCGCGTTTCTCCTGCAACGCGCTCTGTGAACGATACATACAGCAGTATCACACGGTTAGCCTTTGATCGTTAATGTTGCTTCGTAGCCGAAGGGCAGAGCGAGATCCATGCATATCTTCATGCTCCTTACCATCGAGCGCCGAAACTCGGTCTTGAAGTCAAAGTACAGCTCGCGATATCGCTGCAAGAGCGCTTCGTGCGTCTTCACAGACGACGTGCTCACAAACGTGCTCATCTCATCGATCGTGTCGGACAGCTGTGCAAGACATGGTGGACTTCGTCAGCTTCAAACTGCTCCTTCTCGACACGCCATCACACAGGAAGAGTGTTGCGTACCGTCGTGAGTGTGTTCTCGATATCCAGCGCCAGCTGATGCTCGCCAGTCGTGTCAGTCGGTGGGTTTTCTGATAGTCAGGACAGAGGAAGCAGCAGCAAACGCATTAGGAGAAGAAGTCCACATCAGTTGCTGCGGGACGTGGCGCACAACATCAAACAAACAGAGCAGTCTGCACGCACCGACGTCGTAGTCCGTGGCCACGCGTGCAGCAGCCTTACTGATCGCTGTGTACGCCGCGATCTTGTCTTCCAGGTGGCGCTCGGCCGTGCGCGCCGCGCGGCGCAGGTCCTCCCACGACTGCGCTCCAGTCTGCATCATCATGGCTCTTTCGTCCTTCTTCTCGTCTGTCAGTCTTGAAAAGAAATGCTTGACGCCGTTAGCTTTCGTGTCACTGCTTCCAGCTTGAAATCTAATTTAAAATACCCATACTCGATCTGTTCCGGATTGTAGCAGGCTTGCAAATTATTGACGTATCAAACAAGTCCTTGTTTTCTGTTCATTTTGGTGTTTAAACATGGACATCTTTTTCATCTTGTTACTATATTTTCAGTAGCAAGGTATACATTTCTTACCCTGGAAAATTACTCCAAATTTATGGAATCATTTTGAGCTCGCTAGATAAACAGGTTCTCATCGCGTCTTGGACCCGCCCCCGAACTTGGCGGCCTCCCCATTAGGTATTCCACGTACGTTTGCAAGCAGCAATTTGGCCAGGAGAGCATGGCGTTCGAGCGCTTGAGCGCGTGCGTGGACGAACTGCGCGCCGGCGGTAGCGCCACGGAGCAGCAGGCGCAGCAGCGCAAACTGCTCAAAGAGCTCTTCTCCATCGAGCGCCGCTGGAGCCCCGAGCTGCTGGTGCCGAGCGCCGCCACAACAACCTCGGGGCGGCGGTTATCAGGCGGCAATGGACAGCTCTTCGCGCTCCTGCTGCAGACGCTGCTTGTGTACAGCGGGAACCACACGGGAAGCTCTGGTGGTGGCGCGAGCGGGACCAGTACACCCATGACCATGTCGCTCGGCTCGTCGGCGCCGTCGACGTCCGAGTGTATCCTGAACCTGCTCTGCGACTTGCTCGTGCGCTCCTTCGACTACTCGGCCGTGCCCTTGATCAATGAGATGCTCACAGCCAAGCACAACACGTCGACCTATGTCAAGGCGGCGCTCGTGATGGTTGTGAGCAAACTGCCACTGGGCGATGCAATCCCGTTCCTGACCGAGATCGTCACGTTTGCGAACAAGACCATCAAGACCGCCGACTACTTCATGAAGCAGTGCCTCGTCGAGAGCGCCACGCGCGTACTGGATAACGATCTCCCACGCGTCGTTGCGCTGCACCCCGAGGCGCTCCGTATTGTCAGTAAGACGTTCCAGGACAAGATCCCAGAGGTGCGTCTCGCAGCCGCTGGGCTGCTGCACATCTTGGCGCTGCACACGAGTCCAGGTAACAGTCATTCAGGGAGTGCTGGCAGTGGCGGTAGTGGTGGTAGCAGTGGCAATGGATTGGGCAACAGCGGGAATGGCAACAGCAGCGCGAGTGGAAGCAGTGGCGGTGGTGGGAGCAGCAGTAGCGCCGGCGGCAGCAGTGGAGGCGTGACGCAAGAAGCGATCATGTACATCGCCATCAAGGGCATGGATGACGCCGCACCGGAAGCACGACGCGCGTACTCGGCGGTCGTAGGCGTCGTGCTGGCAAAGTTCGCGACGTCGACGCCTGAGAACGACTTGCAGCAACAACAGCAGCCGCAAACGAGTGACGCTGGCGCCAGTCAGGACGACGACAATGCGCATCGACACGCAGGTGATCACGAGAACGGGAGCGGAAATCTCGGCGGCAGTGGCGGGCCCAAGTCGAAATTGGCGTTCAAGATGCCCACCGTGCACCTCTCGGGAATGTCACACATCAACTTGCCCGGGTCACTCTCTCGCCGTAAAGCCGCTGCAGTCAACTTCTCGACCGTTGCGAGCATCATCGGGTACCTGAAAGAGAACGTGACGAGTCGGTACCTGTCGTCGAATCCGAACCAGAGCCACGGTGGCATCTTGGCGGCCTACTCGGTCGCGCTAACCAGCATGTTTGAGCACTTGCCGCCCGACACGATCTCCGAGCAGCAGTTCAGCGAGATCATCGACGCGACGCTCAGCATTCTCGACCACCCGTTCGCGCTGGGCGACCTCACCCGCGCACGCAATGCTGTCTGCTACGTGCTGCGCTACGGACTGTACCCGTGCTTGACCGAGAGGCAGCAGGAGGCGCTGCTGGGGTCGTATCTCCACAAACTCAAGGAAGAAGCCGCCACGGCAGGTGAAGGGCACCACCACAAGCTGCTGTCTATCCTGGTTGAGATTAGCCACATGCTGCAGGCGATGGGCGAGGCGTGCGTTAGCCACGCGAACGACGGCACTGCGACGTTGCAGGGACTGCTGTCCCATGAGAAGCAGAGTGTGCGCTTCCAGGCGTCGGTCGCGCTCGCGTCGCTGGTGACTGCACTGCCGTACAAGCTTAAATCGGTGCTCTCGAGCTGTATCAGCGGTCTTCGCGACACGGCCGAGTACCTGCTACAAACTGGATTTCCAGTTGACCCAGCGCTCGCGGTAGCTGCAGCAGCGGGCGACGATCAGCAAAACGGCGAGTCGAGCAATTCGAGGAGCTTGGCGCACTTGTACATCATCCAGGGAAGATCGTCGGCGATTGCGCACATCCTGAAGGCGATTAAGCTTCAGAATGACGGTGGACTCTCGCACACTGTGCTCACAGACATCCTTCAGCTCGCCGAGCAGCTCATTGAAAGCCAGTACCTCGAAGGCTGCACCGACAGTGTGTGGCTCACGTGCACGCGCGCAGGCTGGACGCTCGTGGGGAGCCTCGTGGCCGTGAACGACGAGCACTGGATCCACACGAGCGTGCAGAAGCTCCTGAACCTGTGGCTCAAGTCGAGCGTGCTGCACACGAGAGAGTCGTCGCTGGAGCTGCTGCGCATCGAGGCCGCCGTGATTGCGTTGAACGGATTTCTGAGTTACTGCAAGGACTTGACCTCCAAGTCAGACAGCGTCCAGATGCTCGCGGCATACATTCTCAACGTCTTCCTCTCTGCGACGCAAGACCGCCTCAGCAACCCGCTGAAACGCCGCGGCCAAGTCGCACGGTACCGCGTGATCACGTGGATCATCAAGTCGTTCGTGCTGTTGCCACCGATCTTCAGTGATTCGTACATCGTTCTGCTCGATCTCATCGCCGAGTACACGGTTGCGCAGTCGCTCACGAGCCTGCGCCAGTCCTCTCTTGTCCCCGCCGCGTCCACCTTCCTGCACAACGCGCTCTCGGGAGTCGACGACCCGCTGGAGATGGTGAGCACGACGCGCCTCGTCGCAGGAGATAACCCGAGCGTACTCTACTCGCGCGAGCTGAACCACATCCTGGCGCTGCTGCAGCACGAGAATGCGCTCTCAGACACGGAACTCGAGGTCCAGTACATGGACAACTTCTGGGGCGTCGTGTGCGAGATCAACGACGTGACCGACCTGTACGAGCGCGGCATCTGCAGTAGCTTCACGTACGTGCGTCTCGTGGACGCGAGCGTGTTTCTCTTTGGGCGGATCTTCCACTTTGTCCCCGAAGAGCTGCAGCTGCGCTGCTTGCAGCACTACGCAGGTGTGCTGGCCGACGGCCGTGTCGACTGCGAAGTGAACGTGTCGTCCTTATTGTTCGCTGCGATTCGTGAAGCCAAGCACGCCCACGTCGATGCGCCGTCGCCGACAGCCTTTTGGCCGCAGCAGATGCAGACGATGCTTTGTGAGATGATCTCGAGCGAAAATGCAAAAGTGCGACGAAGCGCAGGTGAAGCGCTCGGCATGCTTGCGTCACTCATCAGCGAACCGAACTGCAAAGCGCTGGCGCAAGAGATCGAGAAGCGTCTCGTTACCGAGAAGCTGCCGCTTGCCAACTCGATCTCGCCATTTGGCGGTGGCTCGGACGCCGACACGTCAGTTCTCTCTGCTGGCGCTGCGTTCGCGCTCGCGTGTATCAAGAGAGTGTGCGGCTCCCGGATCTCGATCGATACGGGGCTCATCTTCAGATTTGCTGGAGAGATTTCGCAGCCATTGCGGACCTGGATCTTGCATTCCTGGGGCATCATCGTCGAGTCCGTCGGATCGACTGGCGGGGACTACGAGCAGTACATCAAGTCGACTTCGTCGCTCATCGACGCGCACCTCCTGGCAGGTTTCAAGTACTCGAAGACGAACAAACGCGGTCTCCGGTGGCACATCAGCGCGAAAGTCGCGATCGGAAGGATCATCAACGGCGTTGTCGCAACTTTAGGACCCGACTTGGTGGGCTCTGTCAAGCGCCTGCGGGAGTACTACACGATCTGGGGACTGCTGCGTCAGGATGGAGACTTGCGCGTTGAGCTCGAGTATCTCAAGTTCCTCGAGCAGGTCGTGGTATTCGCACCAACGCGCTTCCAGCACATGGACCTCATGTACATCCTTGGCGTTCTCTCTGATGCGTTCATCCTCGCGCCTGGTGGTGGTGGGCAGACAGGCAGCACTCCGCAGCCGTCGCCTTCGACGTCTTTAGCACGGTCGTCGTTTGGCTCCGTGGGAGAACAACATCGTCAGAATGTGCTCATTCAAGTGAACGGCGTCGCGCGCAGTATCCTTCAGCAGATCGGTATGTCGTGCATCCGAACGCTCGTCGAGCGCGATCCGTCGCAGATCCAGCGCCAGAGTCTGCAGTGTCTGCTCTTCCACGCGCTCCACGTCGAGTATAATGGGCTGACGTGGCGGTACCTGCCAGGGGTGCACGGCATGTGGGACTACCTGACTTTCGCGTTCTTCGTCCCGAGCAAGACGCGCAGTGGAGCCGAAGAGATCCGCAACACGATCCTGGCGCTGATCGACATTGACGGCGCGAATGTCCAAGGACACCAGCTAATCGTGTGGTCACTCTTCTGTCGTAGCATTGCAGTGGGCGAGTCAGGGGCATCTGTCAGTGCAGGGAACTCGGAGCAGCTCATGATGAGTCCAAAGGGCATAGAAGGTATCGCGGGGCTATCTTTTTTAAATACTGGCGGTCCAGCGGCAGCGGATGAAGGATCCAGTTGGGGTTTCCCGAAGTCCAACGGCATTGACAGCAACGACAAGACGTTGCTCGCGTCCGACGCGACGGCTGCACAGCTCGAGGTTTGGAGAAACACAAAGCGAGTCGTGAGCGAACTCATGGCGATCCTGCCGCCACTCTCTCGGCAGGCGCGTCATTTCGCTGTCGAGTGTGTGCTTCGAGTGTTTGAGCTTATCGCTGGCAGCAGTCAGCGAGACTCGGCGCTGCATTTCGACCTCATTGAAGCCCGGAACCATTTCCTCCAGCAGCTTGGGAACGGCCGCATAGCGATGGCGAGTGCCACGACTCCAGCAGACGTGAAGCACGAGCAGGTTCGCCAAGAAGACAATTTCCTGTGCATGTACTTGGATGAGTTCGTCACGCTCGCTTGCCACGCAGCCACGGCATCTGCCGACGGCAGCGAGCTCCAGATGTTCCAAAGCGTCGGCTTGCGGCTTCTGAACGTGCTGGTGCACAAGTTTGCATCCGCTCGCGACCCGGAAGTGCACACAGGCGACGCGTTCCTACTCGACCCGTACCAAGCGCAGATGGCCTCTGCGATTCGCCAAGCACTCAAGCAGTCCAAGACGCCGTCCGCAGGCAGCAGTGGTGGCGTAGATCTGTACGCTCCGTTGCTGATTGAGGCTCACGATATCTGTGGCGGTTCGATTTCTTCACGACTTGTTCAAGACAAGGTCGCACTGGGGCGAATTCTCAAGATGGTCGTTGTTGAAGACTTTGGACACGCACAGTTCATTGGCGACGAAGTCACCCGCCTGACGCTATCACTGGCAAACCTCTCGTGCATCGCACAGATGCTGGTGGCTAGTATCGCCCAAGCTCTCGTGGATCAAACTACAGGTGGACGAAGTGGTGGCGATGGTAGTGTAGCGTCGTCGCCGCTCGTCAAGGTGTTTCTCACCACGTTCGCTGCGACTTCGAGCTACCTGATCGACTGTTGGAAGGACGTGACGCTGTCGTATGGCGTGCTCATGCGCGGCTCCGGGCAGTGGCCTCACATTGAAGATGAAAAGGAGTTCCTCCCTGGCGGCGGCGCGACGAGCTCGAAGGTTTTGAAGACACTGCTCCCAGTGCCAACGACTGACTCGCATTCGTCGTCGACCAGCTCAGCGGAAAAGTTCCGCGAGGTGCTTAAACACTACTGGCCCAACATCCTGAGCGCCCTCGTGTACGCACAAGCGCACTTGCCAAGCTCATTCTACGGCGGAGCGGACATGCCGAGCATCTCGAGTCTGCTGCTTGCGTTCTCCGTGTTCCACCTCAACACTGGCGTGCGTGAACGCCAGGAAGACGAGCAACTCATCCCAGTGATCCAGACCGTGCCGCTCCTGTTGAACAGCGTCGAGCGCGAAGAGCAGCAGCGAGGAGGACAGCAGCAGCTGTCCGAGTTCGTGGCGCTCTACCAGAGCAGCGTTAGTGCGCTCGTGAACGCCGCACTGCGGTCGTCCGGCGGAGGCATTCGAGTGGAAGCCCTCAAGTCGCTCTTCTCGTGTCTAAAGCGCGACACGATTACGTTCTGTGTCAGTCAACTCACCCTCCAGCAAGGAGCGACTGAGAAACTTTACGCGCTCATCGGCCAAGCAGCGCTGTGTCCCGCAGAAGTGCTCCGTCTGATGTGCGACCCGAGCAAAGTTGCGCACAACAGCAACGCGCACTTTAACGAATTAGTGCGCTACACGACTGCGGGCATCGTGCTGCTTCACACGACCGAGAAAGTCCGAAGCCAGGTGATCCACGCGATTAGGATCGTAGAGCCGTGCTACCGTAGCATCCAAGACCGCGTCGAGATCCAAGGCGCTGTGCTTGCACTGAACCGCGCGGCGATCGAGTCCACAGTGGCTTTTTCCAAGACTTTGGGTTTAAGTCCACATGACGACTCAGCGCAATTTGAAGCGATCCGATCCGAGCTTCGCAGCAGCTTTAGCTTCTTCGTGCGCTGGCTCCAGGAGGAATTAGTGGTCGCTCGCGAACGCAGCGTCGTCAGCGGTCTCGACTTTGTCATGAAGCTGCTGGCCAACTACGCCGTGGCATACCCACCTCGCTTCGCGGACGACACTGCGTCTTTTCACGCGGCGATCACAAAGATCGCAATCGACATGCTGGAGGTGCATCGCAGTGACGGTGAGCAGCGAAACTCGCTCTTTAGTGCGCACTTGCTCCAGGGACTCGTCGGAATCACGAAGAAACTGGTGGACGTGCAGGATGCGACCACGACGCGGTGGTACTTTGCGGCGCTCGGTCCGTCGCTCGTGCAGCTCGTCGAGCAGTGGCAGAGCAGCAATGCCGTAAACTCTGCGGATGCTGTGAGCGAGTTGGAGCAGACCGTGGAGCTGCTGCAGCTGCTCTCTGCCCAGCTGGACGAAGCCTTTGGCGCCGCGTTCGTGAGGCTGGTGCTGCCCAAGATCGCTGCCATTCTGCACGCGCACGCCTCGAGCGAGCACAATGCACAGGTGGCCGCGACAATCGCCAAGCTGTTGTTGGCGTTTGCGCAGACGCGCCCCGCAGCGTTCAAAGAGGTCGTCGTCGCGCTGGATCCAGCGCTGCGCAGCGTGCTGGAACTCGCGCTCCGCAACGCGCTGACTGGTGGCGGTGCGTCGTCCCAGGCTGCACCGGCTGCTCCAGGTCGACCACTCGATCTGAGTCGCTACGGTTAGAAAAGAGCTGAGAGTTGTTGTTGAGTCAGTTGTCAAATCCAGGGTAGATTGTGTTTGTCCAAGGTAGGTTATGACAAAATGAAAAACAAAGCAAGAAGAGACCTCTGGCGTACAGTTTTAACTCGGTGAGTTTTGATTTTCTGAGCCAGAGTCTACCTTGAGAATTTACAGTATTCTTCGATTGGAGTACACTGGAGTACTTCCCCACTCCTTATTGCTAAGTCACAGCTGAGGAGAGAAGTCGCTTGAAAGGTTGGAACAAGTCGTCCACTACCGTTTCCAAACCTCTGCTTGCTGTTGCTGTCCTGCTGGAGCCTACAGCGTCATGACCGGCTTGGCTGGGCCAGGGACGTTCTGTATGCACAGCAGTTCAACGAGCCCTCGCAGCACGGAATGCACGAGCGCCATGTTGTAAAACTGCGATGAACACATGCATGGAGTCAGTGAGCTGAACAATGGTCAAGGCTATTGAGGCTACACAATAACCAAGCTTACCTCTATGCGGCCGCTCTGACTGGCCGAGACCTCGGTCATCTCGAGGCTCTCGAGCTCAAACGCCGACATGTTGAGCGGCAGCGTCTCAAAGTACAGGTCTTCGGTCATCTGGATGAGTTCTGTAGGTAGTGGAGGTACTGTAAGTTAGCTAATTTCTTTAAATGGTGCATGTCTGAATCTAGAACTTTCACATCGTACCTGGGATAGCATCGGACGCATTGCTTGCCTGCTTGGCTTGCTCGCAGAGCCGCCTCAGCGTCGCCCACGGTACTGTGAGCGTATACTGGCGCACCATGCTCTTCTCGTCTAGGTTTCGGTACTTGAGCAGCAGCGGCTGCCTCGTTTTCTCTATTCGACCACATCAAACGCAATCCACGTGAGCCAGTCGCCTCATTCTCACCGTAAAGCTCAGGCGTCCACTCCTTACCTGAGTCCTGATCCTGAGAAGCAATGCTCTTCTCTTCTTTCAGCAGCGAGTCCACGATCCAGTTGCGCGCAAGCCACTTGAGGTTCACGGGCGAGATGCTGATGCGCTGCTCGCTCACGATGCACTGGAAGCGCGTCTGCAGCCATGCACAGGCCCAGCCCAGGAGGTCCTCGTTGCCGCGCAGCAGCACCACGTACTGCGTCTCCTTCATCTTGCGCTGCAACATGGGCATCCGCTGCTGCGTCTGCTCGTCTTCGTCCTCAGCTGGGAAGTAGAGCACGAAGCCGCCTCTCCGCTGTCGCGCCGACTCGCCCGCGTCCTTGCTCTCGTCAACTCGACGTCTCGGGTCGTACCCAACGCCATGCACTGGGCTCTTCGCTCCGCCTGTGAACCCAAAACCACTAACACTGGAGCGCGCACTGGCTGTAGACTCTGCCGTCGGCGCTCGCACTCGGCTACCAGCAGCAGCAGAAGCACCCGGACCAGCCTGTTGCATGCCCGGTAGCTGCTTGAGCGGCTCTATGTTGACGTCGCCGGCGTCGCGCTCTTCGAGCACTTCGAAAGCCACGAAGGCGTCCGTGTGGCGAATGCTCACCTTGTACCCGAACTCGCGCTTGAATGCCACGAGCGCTTCGTCGCGGAGACTCTTGACCAGGTCGTGCGCGTATTTGCTGAGCTCGTCGCGGCGGAAGTGGTACATGCGCGACATCCAGTGGATCGCCCAGCACTTGCGCAGCAGCACGTCGCTCATGCTCGCGTCTCCACCACCACCACTGCTGGTCCTAGCTCTGCTATTGGCCTGTACGCTGTTGTACATTGCCGCTGGTGGTGGCGCTGCTACTGTAGATGGTGTCGTCACGGGTAAAGGCGGCACATTCGCTCTCGTGTCGTCCATGGCTGTCGCCCGTGAGATCCTGTCACGTGTGGCCGTGTTGTCAACAGAGGTGATGACGCACAAAGACAGCAGTGGGCCAGCACTTGACGAGCAACCTGAGAATGTATGAATCCTGCATCACTTGGAAATTGTATGCCTTGGCGGGCAGGACCCAGTGTGAGACGGCGGCCTGCAACAGCATACAATTTCCAAGAGAGATGCAGGATTCATACAATTTCCAAGTCTCTTGATCTTTGTGTTCCACAAAAGTCAAAAGTAGCTCCACTGAGAGAATCGCCTAACAAAGAATATTCGACAGCGTTCTCTCCTATACTTTTAATGAGCGTTGTTTGAATAGATACGTCACGCCCTAAACCTATACTAATTTTTGGGCAATTTTCGATTTACAACATCCACACAATTTCACTTACGTCCACTATGCTGGACCTGCGCATGCTCTGTCCGGCGGACGTCTGCTTGGCAGCGGTTACGCACGCGACTCACATAGTGGACGTAAGTGAAATCGTGTGGATGATTCTGCTAGCCTAAACCTTTTCTCATAACACTATTTACGGTTAACCTTTAAAGGTTAACCGTAAAACCATTTGCTTGACGTGGCCCACACTGTTGCCTGTATGACTTTGTATGGGTTTCGCCGAAAAGCAAAATTGTATCGAAACTCAAGTCAATAACATGTAAAATGAAATCAACATACATGGTGTGGACCACATATTGCTAGGTCAATAGTCTGGTTGCCTTGCAAGGTGCTGCCTAGCGGAAATGGAGTAGGATAGCAGCCACGCGTACGCAAGACCTGAGAACCAGGCGACAATCTGCGGGCGTACGTGTTGGTCTGTCAAGTGTCGTTAAAGAGGTGGTCGCGACGTATCGACTATCAGACGGTGAGGTGTCTTACAATGACTAGACGCGAACATTCGTTCGGACACAGCAGAATGTTGTTGAACGGAATTGGACGAAGCGCATGTTAGCGAGCTCTTCAGGCTGGTACGTTAGATGTAGCACAGGCAGGCATCTCAGGATGTTTGTCTTGATGACCAGACCCGCCGTGATCACCCAGACTTCGTGATGATCCAGAGCCCCGACTCGCGTTGCTATGACACCCTCGGTACCACAGTGCCGCGAGCGAGATCCAGCCCCTTCGATCGCGCCTATTGCTCTCGCCCTTCGTCACTCTCAGCATTTACCCGACGCCAGCCACCATTCATGTTTTTATTAGTCGCTTGCTTTGTGTTCATTCTCCAATTCACCAGCTCACCACAAGTCGTCTCCCTTCTCGCCTCCGCTTCCTCTCGGTAACCAACCACTGTTGTAGTAAAGGTGGCCGTCTCAAGAGCTCGCCTCTCAGTGTCAAAGCCCCAGACGCACTCGGTGCACATTTGCAAGCCGTCGATGCTGTGAATACAAATTGACAGACTCTGGAAGCTTCAGGTACGGAAGGCTAGTCATTTCGAACGAACTCAAGACTGCTGTTGCAACGAGGTGAGCTATTGACGGAACGATGTACAAACCTTGTATTGCAGAATGCGTCAAAATCCAGACACTCACTCTTTCTCTACCTGCATGTGTGATGATCTCGGACGAGAAACAAACGAGTTTGCGAGGGATGTTTGCGTCTGAAACCTATGGTCTCTCAAAGATTGCTTGGAAGCTGCTAGCCACACGTGATGACGTCCGCCCAGCGCAGTCTTCTCACCGGCACGGTGCGCAGCCGCGTGAAGCCGTCCCAGCCCAACTGCGCAATGTGCTCGAGTGGGACGAGGAAGACTCGCTGCGAGGTTTCGGACCGGACGACCGCGATCTTTGTCCTCGAGAGGAACACTCGCAAATTGAGAAACACGACCGGGTCCGTGAGCATCGCGATGTTCATGAGGTAGAGCGTGGCCTCGGCAGCCTCGAAGCGGTCGCTAAGCGAGTCGATTTTCATCTCCACGAGCGCTGTCGCCGACGACGACGACATGGAAAAAGAAAGCAATGCCGCGGATATTCTCCTCGTCAGTGGAGTGATGGCCATTGTCGCTCGCCGATGCAAGAGCGTGTTCTCGATGCGGCCGAAGTGGAAGAGGTCGTCGTTCCAGCTGACAGCGAGCGCGGTGGTGGGCCAGAGCAC
>JAASGT010000858.1:0-14832 GCA_023334315.1 Globisporangium alternatum
TCACCTTCGCTCAGTAGTCTCGTCACGTGCAGCGATGCGAATAGAGAAGCTTCGCACATCACCTTGCTGCATCCGGCAACGCTCACTTGCAACAGGTTCGTCATAGCGGAGTCACGACACAGCTGCAGCAGCCCCATCTTGATCGCTGTGAAACTTCTTGTCTTCTGCCGCTTCTTTCGCTCTGCAAAGCTCGTGACAGCTCGTGACAGCTCTACGTTTGCTCTTTGGCCCGGGGTCTGCTTCAGGTTCCGACATTGTTATTATAGCTTCAGGCACAACGAAGCCGTCCTCTGCCTGAGCCACTTCGACTGGAGCCTCAGACTGCTGCTACTACGGAACTTGCTCCTCCGTGATGACCACGTCGAGCTCGACGCCTCCTTGCTCGTGCCACCAGCGCTGAGACCAACATGGTAATGGACAAGCGGGAATGAGTGAATGGCGAACACGACGGTTGTGTCAACCATTCTCCATGTTGTATCGACTTTCTATTTGAGATTTGCCATCAACAAAACAATGGAATGATGGAAAGCAAAACTGGCACACCATCATACAAGCAGCAAGTCAAAAATATGCCGGCTCGAACAGCATGATGTGGTGTGTGTATGTGCTATGCTCATGCGACGGTACTTAGCGCACGCGGACGTTCAGGTACAAATGCACGGGACGCTTGAGCAGCGCTTCGATCTCTTCGCGCGCCGCGACACCCACTGAACGGATTGAGTCGCCATTCTGCCCAACGACCATCTTGCGGATGCGCGCGGCAGGGACCTAAGCAAAGAAAATAATACATCAATCAGAAGAAGGCATTAGTCAGCGACCAAGCCTTAATACAGGCAGCTCCAGACGGATAGCAATGCCAACGTACAAATATGTCTTGGTCGATGCGGATGCTGTTGTCCTTGAACTTAGTCCAGCCACTGTGCAAGCGACAAGAGATCAATCATGTCAGCAAATGGTTGCCTTCGACTAATCACCGTACGGATCATACATAAACAAACGTACACATTCTCCTGCTCGAAGGAGTACGGGAGCTCCTTGTTGAAGCGGCGAAAGAGCTTCTCGCGGATGATCTCCGTCACGAGGTCCAGATCCGACAGGTCCGACTTCATCGACGAGTGGTAGCTCCTGCATATCCATCCATCCGTCATTCATAGCATTAGCTATCACCTCATAGAAACGCACCAACACACAGAGCCAGCTCATGAACATGAACGCACCAGGGTCGGTCCACCGCGTAGGACAGCAGCGTCTTCTTGAGACGATGCATGCCCGTGCCCTTGGCGGCCGAGACCTTGAACGTCTGCTCGTTAATGTACGCGAGTGGGTTGAGCTCGATCGACGCCTCGTCGCGGTCGTAGTGGGTCTTGTAGATCTCCTCGATCATTTGCGACAGGTCGTGGATCTTGAGCTCCAGGTTTTTCTGCTCGCGCTCGCCCACGAGGTCGTACTTGTTCATGACGAGCATGATGGGCGAAGCGACTTGCGCCGACGTTGTGATGATCTTCTCCAAAGCCTCGAGGGCCGGCTCGTCCAGACGCTTCACGGCGTCCACAACCAGCATCGACATGTCCACGCTCTCCACGGTCTCGGCGGCTGTCGTTACCAGTGACCGCACGTACTGGTGGCTCTCTCTGTTGCAGTCAAATGACAAAATGAGAATCGATCATACAAACTATCAGTCAGGATTTCAACGACGTACTTTGGTTTGATGATACCGGGAGTGTCGTAGAACGTGATCTGGCGGTCCTTCTCGGTCAAAATGCCGAGCACACGATCTCGCGTCGTGTTATACTTGGCCGAGACGGCCGATACCGTGACGTTCAGCAGGCGGTTCATGATCGACGACTTGCCAGCGTTCGGCCGCCCGATCACCGCGATGTCGAGCGCCTTGGCGTTCTCTGGCTCGTCCGGGATCAAGAACTCGCGCTCTACAACGTCGTCCGGCGCGCTCTGCATGTTGGTGAACTGCTTCATGCGCTCCGAGACCGCGCGGCGGCCTGGCTGTCTGTGCGTGTCCTCAAATTCGCCATCGTTGTCACCCAAGTCGTTCTTGCGCAAGTGCAGCGGCGGCTGCTGATGGTTGCGAAACCCCATCGACTCGCTGCGCTGCTTTTTCGCTGCCTCATAATCGTATCCACTCTCCTCGTTCTCCTCGTCGTCGTTGAGCAGACCCAGGCGTCGCATGCGCATCTTGTTCTGGATCTCGCGCTTCGTCGCCGCCGGCAGAATCGGCGGTGGCACGATCATCGTCCGCGCGCGCATGGACTCCCATTCCTTCTCCAGATTGCGTGGTGGCTCTGTCGCGAGCTCCTCTTGCTCTTCAAAGAACGCTTTCTGCTGCTTGTGCTGGTGGTGGCGCTGCTGCTGTGGCGGTGGAGTTGGTTTGCGAGCCTTGTCGCGCGGGCTCTTGCCTGACGCCTCGGCACGCGCGTCGTCCTTGCTTCGGCTCTTCTTTGAGCGGTAGAACGCAACTTGGAACGTCGCAGCTGAGCCCTGCTGGTTCAGCTTGAGCGCGGCTCCGGCAGCTCCGCCCGTGGCGCGGCGCACGAGCAGCTCCATTTTCGCACGACGAGCTCTTGTGCTTGTTGCTTTTTCGCTGTTGCGATGATTGGCACCAATCACAATCACAGTGTGCTAGTTTTACCTTATATTTGTATGGCGCTTTCGACCAGAAACCCAGTCACAAAAGTGCGCTTTTTTACATTTCACGAAACGTTTCTTGAATATTGAAGAAAAAGCGCCAAAGGTCTGATTGCTTATCATATTTTGACAAAAGTTGCTTTTACTGAAATGTGAACTTCAAGGCTAGAGCGATTGGGCATGGAGCTTCTTGCAAGACAACGTCTAGTACTCCACTTGAAGCTCATGGCCGCTGGGTGAATCATCGGAGTATATTACTGATACCAACGTGGCATCTGGCGTGGTGACAGCTTCAATTTCAGCGCATGGAGCCCAGCTTACTGGACGAAGTCGCTTGAGGCGCTTGGTGGATACGATGTCTGAGATTATCACTAGTTGTCGAAAATGTCCTCCAGTACAGTCGGCTTCACAGGGAGCTCCGATACAGTTGGTTCGACGGAGAGCTCCCGTGCGATCGACACAAAATTCACTTTCGGTGTCGCCGGCACAATCGAGATCACTGGCGCAGCAAACACATTCGAGACCACCGACGTAAGTGACACCAGCAGCTCGCTGGACGTTGAAGGCTCTGTGGTGCGCTTGATCTGGAGGAAAGCATTTAACCGACAGGGTCGAGATCAGTGTGATGAGATACTTTGGATGGCAAGCAGCGCTGTTGAATGGGCGCGCAATGCGAAGAGTATCAAACGCTGAGCAATTTCATGTTCCCCAACGACGACGACAAAGCACCTCGGAATAACCAATCGCCTCAATAACGCTCCAAGCAAAGCAAGCAGTATGAGTAGTTTCGCCACGTTCACCTGCCTCTACGCCGAACGCGAGCCCGCGGCGCTGCTTCTCGTGGTCGTGCCACTGTGTCAAGCTATTGGCTTGGTGTGTATGGATGCTGATGCTGGTGACGCCGCTACTGTTTCGTGTGTCTGTGCAGGTTAGGTTAGTATGCAAGCAGTGACTGCGCACCTGTGCTTCTTCGCTCGCGTTTCATCAAGTTCGCAAACTAAAAGCGCGGGCTTGGGGAGGTTTGGCGACCGAGGAGGTGGTGAGCTTGTGCTGTGCCTTCTGCACTCAGCTCTTGGTTTCGAGTGGCATTCTTCAACGCGCCCCTGTTCAGCGATATATACAGCGTACAGCCGGCGATATCAGCACCACGAGCACTGTTCAATGTATGCTTCCTATCTGAGCAAAAGCGCTAGCTACGAGGCTTGCTGCGTGCTGCCCTTTAGCAGCCTAGTAAACCAAGACACTGAAGACGGGAGTGAAGGACGGCTGTTTGCTATATTATATCGGTTTAGAAGTTCACGTGCTCTCCCCACGCTTCTTCTTCACTAAACCTACTCGTCATTTACAACTGAGTTCCCCGTCTTCCTCTCTTCTTCATTCATTCATTCATTCACTTGCACGTTCACGCTTCGGGGGATTGGAGCTTCTTGTTTTTGTTGTTGCAGCGGCTTTCGTTCTTCTTCTCGAGATCCATGCACGCGGACGATAGCACTTTCGATCGATGCAGATGTGATCGCTCTCCCCCTTGTTCATATAGACACATATACGCGCGCGCGCTCTTCTTCAGCTCAGTTGGTGTTGAGGTGCGTGCCCGACATCTTGCCCGTGAAGCGACGCTGGAGCGCGGCGTGGCTGATGCCGCCGCGCGAGCGGTTGCCACCGCGCGTGTTGAGCGTGTGGTTCTCCGACACGCCCTTGTCGTTCGCTGTGAGCATCTCCATGATCTCGCGGCACGAGTGCGACAGTTCGTCCTTGTTCTTGAGCGCGCGGAAGATCTCGAGGCACTCGGTCTGGCTCGGCTTGTGCGATTCTGTCCATAGCAACGAACCAAACAGCAACAGAGATGTAGAGCCATGTTAGCGACTAATGCTACCACTTCTTCTCATTACGAGGGCGCTACCAAAAGCGCACCGTTGTCGACGGAGGCGCTCATGCTGATGCTGGTGGATCTTGCAAGGAGGCTGATGACTTGTGCGCGACCTGGTAAATTGGCAACTGCGCAAGACCGGAGGGACGGCACAAGATGGAAGGCAGGCGCCTCGTCGAAGCACTAGATCGTGGAAGAACCCTTTGACTGTCGACAATGAGTTTGTGATGGGGAGTTTCGTGCAACTTCAATGTGAAATTTCGCGCGTGCTGATTGGCTGGCGTTTAAAGAGATGGCCAATCAGAGGCACATATTAAATAAACATGAAACTTTTTGTCAAAAAGAAGAAGAATTTTTAAATTATCAGTGAATAGGGCCTTTCAAATGACAGCAAAACATCCCAAAATTTTAAATAGACGATGTATTGAATCATTTTGGGATCGTTTGCCGGAATCAGGAATAATCTGATAAACAGACGAAGATTTCAAACTGATTCAATACAAGTTTTGTTTAAAGTTTTAAATGTGTTTGTGTCATTTAAAAGCAACAAAAGCTCTGTTACAAGAGCAAACAATTCTGGATAAACGATTAAAATTTCCTTCCTTACCAAAATATCCCTTCCAATGATACAAGTTCACACAAATAGCGTGGTATACCTCAAGAAGCTGCACGTTGAAGTGGTTACACTATCCACTTGACATGGAGTCTCAGCATCCATAAAACGCCTAAACGGCTGCCTAGAAAATTCTAAACGGCCACAACGGAAATATTTTCATATCGGATTTTAGAAAAAAACTTGTTTCAAAAAAGAAATGGGTTTTTAAGAAAGCCTGTTCTTCCATTTGAGAATACCGCTCAAAAAGAAGGATTTGTATACAAAAGTAAGTCTAAACCACGGGATTTCACGGTAGCAAAGAAATTGCCCTTTTCCAGAGGTTTTAAACCGACCATCCAAAATGGACATTTCAGTTGAGCTTTGTATAGAAATCTGCACATTGAAAGGTAGGAGTCATACTTGAAATCCGAGGACAACAACTTCAAACGAAAATGAAAGGGTATGCTGTTTCGGAGCTTTTGCAAAATATGTGAGGTTTAAAACTGAAAAGAGTCCTCTTTGTACTTGCTTGTTCCAAAAGTATTTCACAGGTGGTGAGCCGGTGATGATTTTGGAGCTTGTGATTGCTTAGGCGAACTTCAACTTGTTACACCATCGCCCCCTCTTGAGGCAGGAGCGGGAGACACGGAGCCACTTTTCCACTACCTGCTACGGCTTCACCTTCCTCTTCCTGTCCGGCTGCTGGAGCTTGACGAACAACGCGCGCGACGCTTTCCCCCACTTCGACTTGCTCACGCCGCTGCGCACGCGCACGCAGTACATCTCACCAGACTGCAGCTTGTAAAACATGTGGCTCTGCTTTGAGTCGCTCACAAAGAGATCCCAGTAAGCGGTCGTGATACCGTCAGTCTGTTGCAACTGGCTGTCATTGTCGTGAAGATCACCACCAGTATCCGCAGCTTTAGAAGATTCCATTCCACGCTGCTTGGGCTTTTGCAACGGTTCCCACCGCTGGATCTCTGCTGCGTACAGCAAATCGGCGTCATTCTGGAGTGGAGTCCACTTGATCTGGGGCATGAAGAGTACCATCAACATGTGAGCAACAGCACAACATCAAGGGCTTTGTTCCATTTCGATAGCTCACCTTGATACAATTATTTTCTGCAGCCACGAGCTCCAGTCCGCTGGGAGTCGGCGACTGGTGCTCGAACTCTGCGCGGACGCGTTCCAGGCGAAGCGCGAGGTCTTGCACCTCACTGTCCGTGTCGTAGAGCTCACTGAGCGTGTGATGAAGCGGACGAGCCTGCATAAGGCAAGAAGAAGCGATACTTAGAATAGCAGCGACGCTGTACGGAGCCATCTTGCAAATTCACAAACGTACCAGGATCAAACCATCGCGGATTCGCGCCACGATATTCGCGATTCCGTGCTCCTGGTGCTCCAATTGCAGCAACTGGATACAGTTTTTCAGTCGCTTACGCCATTCTTTCGTCCTTCCTTTGATTGTCCGCTGGAGCTGCTCCATAAGAGAACCCCAAGTGAAAACGTTGGAGGTCCTTCGATCACTCACTTGATTGTGAAGAGCTTGAGCAAACGTGCAGAGCTCTTCGTGCTGCGCTAATGCAGCGGACGTAAGCAGAGCTGCCTCCAGTTTGCGCTGCTTTGCTGCTTTCTTTAGAGCACAGGTGTGTTACATGAAATCTGGTTAGCACTCACTTGCCTCACAGAACGAAGTCTCAAGGTAGGTCTAATGAACACAACAGTAACTCACCTGGAGCGCAGCGCGTCGAAAGAGCCGCGCAAAGAAGAGCACGACGAGGCACGTTACGCGCCACTGCTCCTCGATGTGGTGCTTAGCCTTTGTCAGGTAGATCTGCTTGATCTCATTGCTATTGAGGCTCGCGCCGTAGACCACTTCGGCGATGTTCCCGCCAACGTCGCGCGCGTCAGCGTCGGTGGTGACCTTGCATAGAAGACCGAGGGCTTTGGTCTTCTGAGTCTCACACAAGTCTCTTGAGAGCAGCCACGAGTTGAGCTGGTCCTCCGTGACAACCGCGTGCACTACTTGTAGCTTGCTTGATGAGGATGGCCCAACCAGCTGCTTGCCATCAAGCTCGCCACTAGTATTCTTGCCACTGCTGCTCCCCGATGGCGCTTTGAAAACGAGATCTGCCACAGCGTCGACTTTGTCCCACAGCGCTTCACTGGTGTGTTCTGCAATGCGGCACTCAAAGCGGTTGAGGAGCAGCGCCAGCTCACCATTCACGACGTCAACTGCCAGTGACTCACGCAGTCGGGCTTCGGTTTCTTCATCCACTTCTTCATAGGGCCCACCTGCGTCGGTATGCTTTGCTCCACCGCCACTGCTACTGCTGCTGTTGCTTGAGCTCCCGTTCTTTGTATCGAGGAAAGCCAATTGCTCTCTGCACAGCCGCAGCTTCTCGTTGATTAACGTCGTCCTCTCGAGCGATTGCACGGACCATTGCTGGCACGCGTAGTACTCAAACACGCGCAGTACAAACGGCAAGTGCGACCGAATGCGCTGTCCATAGACATCAGATGTGGTATCCGAGACATCATCTCGATCGACGATTCCTTGGTTGTAGAGTGCACTGTCAGTAGCTTTTAATATCCCCAGGTAGTTCTCTGCGACTTTGATCTCTCCCATGAGCTTCTGAATGACACTGTCGGTACGGTGGCTCGTGGCGACTTGCTCTTGCAAGCGCCAGCAGAGCTGACACAAGTAGGCTTCCGAGAACAAGTGGTCTCGACTTGCGGTGGTTTTCAGCGTCTCAAACTCTTGCTGCGCTGCGAGAAGCTGGGCGGAGTCATTACTAGCGTCGCCCTTCATCACACTTCTGTTTCGACTTTTTGAGAATGTCTGCGTCTGCGCCAGTTGCTGCGTCACAAAGCTCACACGTTGCAGAAGACGGTCGCTGAGAGCTCGGTGCTGCTGGATCTCATCTGATACCATCTGTAGTGTGCAAATCCATGCATAGAGTAAGTCGGTCAACCTCTCAGCTCACTCCTGCAAAATGCCAAGCCATAGTCAAGATCAGAACAATGAAACGCACCTGCTGCTTCTCGATTTCTTGCTTCCGAATCCGCTCGTAGACACGCAGCTTGCGCACCAGGGAGTCGTACAATTTCTCCTGCTTGATCGAGTCCAATCGCGCGATCGAGAGCATGACCAGGATCTGATTCACTGAGCTCCCAGCACCGGTACCACCACCTGAGCTTTCAGTATTTTGTGACGAGCTCGTTGCCTTCGAATGCAAACGCTTCAAGCGAGCTTCGTCGAGCCATCTTCGACGCACATCAAAGCACGAAAGCAAATGGAACACGCGTGCTTCTTCAGTCTCTACGACTTGGTCCACTGCACGGTGCACGAGATCCTGCAATTGCTCAGCGCGCTCACAGATCGCAACATCCGCGACGCTCGCTTTCACCCACTGGAGCCGCCGCTGCTCAACCAATTCACGCAGACGCTCGAGTTGACGCCCAATCACTACCAGCTCAGCCTCGAGTCTCGCAACGTCGTCTGCACATTGCGCGCGCAGCTCGTACCAGTCTGCGACCGACGAGGTGTGGAACTCGCCCACAGCGAACCAGCTCTTGAAGAGCGGATCCATCTTGAAATTCTCCAGGAGCTCGCTCATGTGAATCGCTTTCTCGTAGGAGGCTCGACATTGTTGCAGAATCTGCAGCAAGTACAGATTTTTTCGCTTTGCATCCGCGAGCTTCGACTGCAGCGCGAGAGCTCGCTGCTTGCACTGCTCGCGGTCTTCGATGGTCGTTCGCAGCAAGCGCTTGCAGTGCAGCCACTTGGCGAGACTCTGGTCTTTCTCATTCTTGACATCTGTGAGCAGATCCGTGAGGTGCTTCACGTACCCTTGACTGTATGCGCGCGAGCTCTCCAGTTGGCTGGTGACAAATTCCTCTTGGAAACGCATCTTGAAGTCGCATGCGAGATGCTTTGCTTGGCGCACGTTCAAGAGCTCGTGCTCAGCTAAAACCACCATTTGCTGAAGCGATTCCCAGGTTTCTCTTGGTTCGCTCAGGTTCAGCGAGCAGAACTCTTTGAGTCTCAGCACATCCTGAGGGATGCTGACTGTTTGTGCCTCGTCAGCGCTGGCTTCTTGGCGATGCCCTGTGGTTGCTGATGACGGAGCGTAGAACGATGCAAAGACCTGGAGAGCGTGCTCAATTTTGACTCGGAACGCTTGAGCCTACATGTGCAAGACAGCACATTAAAGTGGTATCACAAGTCAAACAAAGCTTTTTCAGAGCTACACATCGTACGTCAAAGTGATCATCGTGACCGCACCGTGTCCAACATGAGCTCACTCAGCAACCTGTCAAACAGCACAGTGACTCGCAACTTGCTCTGCTCGTCCACGTCGCGCGCTCGTTTGTGCAACTCGCTCAAGTCGCTCCCGCTCACTGTTAATGAGAATTCTCGCTGCTCCAGGCGCGAGACCTGCACGAACGCGCGCGCTTCGTCGACGATTTCCTGCTTTCGCTCGGCAATCCGACAGTCGAAAATGTCAAGTCCCTGGTTAAAAATCGCCTCGATGCGTCTGATCTCGCTCTGTGCAATGGCAAATGTGTAAAAAGGGATACGTTACCTATCACGCATGAGATCTTGTCAGCAAAGTCACCTTACCCGTTCAAACTCGCACTGAGACTCGAGCTGCTGCATCTCATCTCGCTCCTGCTGCTTGCCAAAGTGCTTTGTGATCGATCGCAGCTGATTTTCCACACGATGTTTGCCAACTTCGAGTATCCGCTGACTGCTGCGCTTCAGGGACGCGTGGAAAGCGTGCTTGACCTCCAAGTACAGATTCTGGTTGCTGCCTGTCTCATCTTCACCATCGTCAGTTTCTTCCAGCTGATCGAGCTTCACGATCAACTGATCGGATTCGCTCAGCGTCTGGACTAGATCGAGATCCAGCATTAGTACGAGTTCCTTTGTCTGCAGGGCAGACTGAGTCAAGTCCTCGCTCGCTTTGAGTTCTGCGAACGTTTTCAGAAGCTTGAGCTCTTCCTGGAAGCCCAGGATTCTCTCTGTGCACGCTGCAACGAGCAGCTGCTTGCGCTTCGTCAGCGTAAACTGCAGCTGCACGAGCTCATTCGCTTCTTCGTCGTTTACTGCAAATAACTTCTGCAGTTGTCGGTTGATCTCAGCTTTGCGACGCGAAAATCTCTCTTCCCATAGTGCATCGCATCTTCTCACCTCGTCAATCCAGAAGCGCTCAAGCTTGAGAAACAGCGGCGAAGCGCCTCTCGGATCGATGTTGTGGCTACGGACTGTGCTCGCAATCGTCGCAGATAAAGCGAGCGTGTCGATCCACTGTCCGATCGAGCTCACGATAGCGAGAAATTGGTAGTTTACTTGATCTGAGGAAGAGGTAGATGGGTCTTCAAAGTCGAGCGTCGATCGCGCGAGCGTCGGCCAGCAGCACGGTACACAAGGAAGCACGGTGTTCCCTGCTAACTCGCCACCTCTGGAACAGCGCGCACACTCGTGTTTTAATGGAGTAAGCACAAGCGAGCTGCTGTGCCCGTTCGCTGTTGTCGTCCTGATCTTGGCGAGAGCAGTTTGGAGATACCCGAGATTATGCTTGTACGTCAGATACTGCTTCTCAACTGGAACTTCGTAATGTTGCTGCTGGCGGCGATGATTGCTAGTTGCTGCATCCTCGCTTGAAACTCTGGTTCGAGAGCTCTTAAAAGCGTCGAGGCTCGTAAACGGAGCTTCTAACTCTAGATGCAGGACCTGTTTACGTTTTTGCTCGGCAAGCAGCAGCACACGCTTCAGTTCAAGTGCCGCCGCTGGCGATTCAAACAGCGCATTGTACGTGGCGACGATCACGGCCCAGGATTCCTCTTGAACTTTCTCACGTCGCTTTGCGATCGCCAGCTCATCTTCGGTGTTTGGATCTGCATCCTCAGCAGCGGTACAGAGTTGCTCGTGGTCGAGCCAGAGAAAGTTCTCCTGGAGCGCGATGCGTTTGCAAAACGGTACTTGACTCGCTTCATGGCAGAAGTGGCGCAACCCAAAGAGGAGACTGTGCACCGTGTTGTTGAAGCGATGGCTGCTGCCGCAATCACCACTGTTTGAAATCTCGTGCCGATGCGAGATGTCCAGAGGGAAGAACACGTGAACACATGATCCGTAGAGCGCTGGGTCGTCCAGTGGTGGGGAGCGCAGAAGCTTGCACAGGTGCGCTGTTCGCGTGGCAGCGTCGAGCTCGAACGCGGCTTCAGTTTCGCGCTGTAAGGCACTGATGACCTCTTTCATGCAGAAAAAGACGCGCTTCTTCCGCTTGACGTGCTCTTTCTCATATTTAAGCAGTGCGCTGTTAATTCGCTTGATCTCGGCAAGCATCTGGTCGTTCATGGTGCGTCTGTGCTCCAGGAACGCGAGCGCAAACTCGGCGCTCGCTCGCTCGCGCGTGGTCTGCAGAACCTTGCGCTTGCTGGCCATGAGGTCGTCGAACATGACCATCCACGCCTTCCTCGTGTCGTTCATGATCACATACCCTTTGCTCTGTGAGACGCGAATACTGTGATTCATGTCTTCCATTCTCGACTCCAGGTCGCGGAACTGCGTCGAGAGCAGATCCACTTTCACCACCAGCTTCTCAAAGCGCTGCACAAGTTCATCCTGGGATTTTTCTTCTTCATCATCATCTCCACCATTCTCAGCACTCGAACGCCTGCGGACATCGTCTGTGTAGAGCTCAGCTTGCACTCGATAACTGGAGTCTCTGCCGCCCCCTGTTCCACCGCCACGACTGTTTTCCCGAGCGTTCACAGTGTACATCGTTTGCAGTGCCTCGAGCCGCTCGGCAAACGCAATCATAGCCTCGCGAGCATCTTCGTCCAGTTGACGGAGTTCGTTTTCTTCAAAGCGCCGCAATCCTCGTTGAATAATCCACTTTCGCTTCACCCAAAGCTCTTCTTTCATGATGTTGATGCGCTTGAAGCTATTCTCGAGCTCACCAACTTCTCGCGTGACAAGAGCTCGGTGGAACTGCTCTTTCTCGTCCATTAGCTGTCGCCGCTGCTCGAGCAACAAACTGCTATCGCCTCGAAGAAGTGCCAGCGGCTCATTTCTCTCCACACGCGCGACGTGCATGTCATTCGTTAGATCGTCTCGCAGGCGAATCGATGTCCTCGCCACTTGTATCTGCTTGTCGTGCATCGAATACTGGAAATTAAGCTCTACAAACGGCAAACGCGTCTTGGTCGATGCTGCAAACGTTCCAGAGAGAATGAGTGGTTCTGTTTGCGTGCACAGTCCAAAATCGATCGTTCTCACGTTGACTGAGCACACTTCACTCCTAACCAGATCTGAGCAGTGGCTCTCGAGAGTGAGCTTTGCGCTTCCACCACGTTCGTTTGCATCGTCGTCCTCTCCGAACACTTGACAGCGTAGACGAGCGCTTGTGCACGCGACTTTACTGATCCGGTGAATCACGCTCGCGAGGACCCACTCAGCGTCCAGCTCGCAGCTAACATACTCTGTGAAGAGCCTCGACGCGTTGAGAGTCGCTGAAGTCAGTACTGGCGGTGAGCGTAAGTGGAGAAAGTAAATACTCGTGCGCTCTTTGTCGGTCTCCTCCAAGGAAGTTGCGAGTTTATGGCGAGCCTGCTCGTACATCTCTGGGTTCTCAGCTTCGCCGGTCAAGAGACTGCCATTGATCACAACCACACTCGTGTAGGAGAGGCCAGTCCCGTTCGTCGAGCTCTCTGAAGCAGGCGTAGAAGCGTTTTGAAGATCCTCTGACGATTTGAGGAAGGCTCGAACCCCACTCGCCACACTGGTGAAGAGACTCTCCACGTCGTCAAGTGTGTTCATGATGGTGAACTGGTCGAGCGCCTTGCAGGTTTGACTCTAGCTTGAGCGTAACGAAAAATGGCAATTACGTGTAAATTCGCATCAGTAGTGAAGGGAGAAAGTCATGCATCACCACCAGCATCACATGCAGACAAAGACCTTACCTTGCCGCTGAGGGTCATGAAAAGAGGAAAACGGGCCGGCTCGCTCGGTTGGTTTGCCTGTTCCGTCGACGGCTTAAAAAGCCCGACGATTGCGTTCTCTGGGAGAGTGCGAATACACTCTCGCAGTAGCGTAACGAGCCACTTGCCCTCACCTTTGTTCGCGACGCTTGTGCTCTTAAAGCAGCGAAAGTTGCACACAAAGAGAATGCGCGACTGCTGTCTCTGAGTGTGAGCTCGTGGGCCGTGTTGCTGCTGCAGCTGTCGCGGCTCTGGTACTGTTGCTAACGTCGAAGATGTACCATATTCATTTGCTCTGCGATGTCGTATCTTGATCTGGAAGCGACATTCCGAGCCGCCCGTGGACGCATCTTGCAGCGTCTCGACGATGAAATCCGTCGTCGCAGCTGCCAGTCGCGGGGGAGCGATGCACAGCCAGCATGTTGTGCGCTTCTGATCAGCGCTCTTGTCTCTCACTATAGTTAAGTGACGGTTGTTGCCACTCAGATCGAGCTCAACTTCGGACGAAGAACAGCTTGAGAACCCCCAGTGCGCGAACAGACTCTTGAGGTGCGGGTGCGCGAGGGAAACTGGTTGGTGGAGCCAGCTGCAGAGCGAGAGTGCAAGATCACTGTAAGCCATTTTTGTTTGTGAGTACTCGTAATGCTCACGCATACGTACGTTGATAGTTTGCTCTCGTCAAGTGCGCAGCGCCAGACGCGGAAGTCATGAACCACGCAGGTGACGCAAGCTGAAGTCTGAGAAGCCGCGACTCCGATCAGGAAACCAGTATCTCTACCACCTATAAAGCCAACCGGGTTCGTCTTACTGCTATAGGTGCTCAAATGCAAGCTACGCCCGTCGATGAAGAGCTCGAGCGCAGGGCTCTTCGGGTTTCGTCTCACCACTACGCATATCAAAGCAAGCTGTGTTAGCACACCAGTCCAACATCCAGCCAAACCAGGTTCAAACAGGCAGCGCCGTGATTTACCAGCAAAGTGATACCACCTTCCCGTAGCCAATTGGAACGCCATCTCTGTATGGGGCGTCTCGCGTGGCGTTGCCCTTGTTGCTGCTGTTGACGTGTACCACATGCTGCCGACAAGCGCAACGCAAGCGCCATCGCTGTCGACACCACAGCTCCACGCGGGCGTCCGAACGATCCAGCACACAACTCTTACACCATCGCCGCTCTTGATCTCACGTTCACTAAGCTGCAAGAGGCTCTCGCGTCGGCTCTTCGTCGGCGCGCGCAGTTGCAGCCAGCATTCCCACGTGCTGCTCATGTCTTCAGAGCACGCGGCGTCGAGCAGCTCTCGCGCGATCTGGTCACTCGCAGGACGCAAGTGACACGAAGAGCCACTTGTGTTACTGTCGATAGAACGTTCATGGGCGGTTGACGCGCCCACGAGCAGCGAGAAGCGCGGCCAGTCGTCGCTCGAGAGCGCCATCGCGCCCCGCACTCATGGATGCGGAAATGGAAATGTGAAACAAGTGCAGCTTGCGCTTGAAAGGCCGCACAAAAGAAATACAAGTCCCATCTGGGAAATAAAAGTCCGTAGTTGATTTGTATACCGAAAGCAAGTTGAAAGTGTATAGTGAATGTATAGTTAAAAGAGGGACCCGAAAGGGCACGCCACTGAACCACGAGGACATCTTCTCACGCAGCGATGGACACGACCTCCGAGCGCAGCAAAGGCACTGTAGTGACTACTGCTGCTAGTGGTTCATCAGGCATGAAGCGCTACCCGCCATGGCTGCA
>JAASGT010000859.1:0-14826 GCA_023334315.1 Globisporangium alternatum
CCCAGACTTGAACCCCATCGAGAACCTTTGGGGGTTGCTTGCTCGGGCTGTGTACCGCGACGGACGCCAGTTCATGAGCGAAGAGGACTTGAAATCGGTCATTTTGAGTGAATGGGTCAAAATTGATGTCTCCTACCTCCATAAATTGGTCGAATCGCTGCCTGACCTCTGTTTTCAGGTTCTCGAACGTAAGAGAATGATGATAAGCTACTAGGAGATGCTCCGAGCTAATAGATCGTGATGAATCGGCTGTTTTTTGAGGTGCAGTTAATCAAATGGCGCATTTTGTGTGAGGTGGGTTTTTGGGTTTAATTCATTTAGAGTTGAAAGGTTTGTTCTCAAAAAAGAAATACACTACGGGAATCATAAATTAGCGCGGTTCCAATGGTCTTTTTTAGAATTTTGAAAAGTGACCTACACAAATATTGACCCACAAAAATCGAAGTGCGGCTAATCAATTGGCGCACACTGTATGAGAGAGCTCCTCAATTCGAAACTCACTCTCGACCGATGTTCACGAGCCGTCCTGAATAATAATGTGTCATTGCAGCTCTTGACTGATGTCCAAGAACCGACAAGCAAACACGCTCGCTGACTACTGTTGAACCCGAAATTATTGACACCATGATCATCCGTCTTGAATCTCATGAATCAGAAACAGTTGTCAACAAACAATGGTGACTTATTGGCACACAACCTTGAACATGAACATGGCGGCGGAGTGCTACTGCTACACCAAACTACTTCGACTCGACTCCATTCGCGGACGGAAATAATGATTTGACGAATCGACTTCCAGTACAGAAAAGTTGATCAATACTTTAGTCCATTCACCATCGTTGAGTACACCGATGGTATCTGATACTCTGCCCATGGACGGATCCATGACACAAGCGGATCCATGGCCGTGCGAAGTGGACGCCCCATCAATCTGACGAATCGGCGCTTGTGACGAATCGAACAAGGACGACGAAATCACAACGACACGAGAGACTGGGCGAAAATGGTCCCACTGACTAATCCGCCGGCTTGACTAATCGCGAGCAGAAGAGGTTAGATTTCAGAAAAGTAAATCACCTGAACCTCTTTGATTTTGTGTACACTCACAGAATCGGACATCACATTAGAAAAACGGTAGTCTTGCATAGCGTTTTCAAGTGAAATGGATAGATTGCACTTCCAGTTGTCCGATCTCATCTCAATCGGTCACGAATAGTTTGCACTCGACAGTGTACCGCAGTGTACGCAGTCCATCCAGTCCGATCTCCACAAAATAGCCAATCCGTGTCCTCCTACTTTCGTCACCATATTGGAATTTATCATGTTTTCCAAAATCGAAGCGCATCAAAGATTGAAGCAATGCTTCAGAAGCAAAGTGGGCTCATGTCGTACACACCGAAGGCGATTACTTGCCTGCTCATGCGCTGTTTCCCGCCCTCAGCCGTCACACTTGCAGCCATGCGTCTCTCGTGCTCACAATCGAATTCGCCGCCGCAGAGACAGATCACCAGCAACAGTCTGCGCTAGTCAGTCGACATGGCGTCACCGCAGCAACAGCACCCTCCCAGCACGGAGGGTGACAACGGCGATGCTCAGCAGCAGAAACCGACACACGACAGCGTGGCCAGGACGCTCTTAGCAAGCGGCTCGCACACGTTCTTCCAGGACGTCGCGAGCAAGCTCAAGACCTCGTTGCACACGTCGCAGCTGCCGCAACTAGACGTGCGCTTCCGCAACCTCTCGGTCGCCGTCGAGCTCCCGTCTTTGCATCCGAATGGCCACACGACCGCCTTTGAGCTCCCGACGCTTGTGAACGTGGTCAAGCAGAGTCTCAAGGGCGTCGTGACCAAGACGAGCACTGAGACGCACTTCATCCTCAAGGACCTCTTGGGCGTGTTCAAGCCCGGCACGATCACACTCATTCTCGGGCAGCCGAGCGCGGGCAAGTCGAGTCTCATGAAAGTGCTCAGCGGCCGGTTCCCCACGGACAGACACGTGCGCGTCACCGGTGACGTCACGTTCAACGGCACGGCCACCACGGAGCTTGCGCGCGTGCTGCCACAGCTCGTCAACTACGTGACGCAGCGCGACATGCACTACCCGACCATGACGGTGCAGGAGACGCTCGAGTTCGCGCGCACGTGCTGCAGCAGCGGGCTTGCAGACCAGCTCGAGCTCGCGCTCAAGACCAGCGACGACAATGGCCACAACAACAACACGGTGTGCAGTGTACTGGACAACCTGCCAGCGGTCGTGCTGGAGCTCCTGGGTCTCTACAACTGCAAGGACACGGTGGTAGGCGACTCGATGCTACGCGGCATCTCAGGAGGCGAAAAGAAGCGTGTGACGACGGGTGAGATGCTCTTTGGCGCGCGACTCGCGCTCTTCATGGACGACATCAGCACGGGGCTCGACAGCGCGGCGACCTTCGACATCATCAGCTCCCTGCGCAGCGTCGCCAAGTGCTTTGGCACGACGATCGTCATCTCGCTACTCCAGCCGTCGCCCGAGGTCTTCGCGCTCTTTGACGACGTGCTCGTTCTAAACGAAGGCGAGGCGATCTACCACGGCCCGCAGGTTGGCGTCGTCAACTACTTTGAAGAGCTCGGCTTCGTGTGTCCACCGGAGCGCGACGGCGCGGATTTTTTACTCGACATGGGCACTCCCGCACAGGCGATCTACCAGACGGCAACGAGCGCCAAGAGCAGTGCACGACCCAACATGCCCGCGAGCCCAGCGACTGCACACGACTTTGCCCAGATCTTCAAGCAGTCGACGATCTACCGCGACATGGTCGAGTACATGGATGAGCCGCTCGACAAGGGCTTTCTGCAGACCGCCCAGTCCTTCATCGAGACTGTACCAGAGTTTCACCAGAGCTTCGTCGCGAGCACCTGGGCCGTGGCTATGCGCGAGTTCCTGCTGCTCGCGCGCAACAAGGCGTTCATCGCGGGTCGCGTGGTCATGATCGTCGTCATGGCGCTGCTCTACTCGACGATCTACTACGACACGGACCCAGCGGACGTGCAGGTCATGATCGGCGTCGTGTTTGCGGCCGCCATGTTCCTCTCGCTCGGCCAGGCGTCGCAGATCCCGACGATCATGGCCACGCGCGATGTTTTCTACAAGCAGCGCCGCTCCAACTTCTACCGCACGTCCTCGTTCGTGCTCTCGAGCGCCGCGAGCCGCATCCCCGTTGCACTCTGGGAGAGTCTCGTCTTTGGCTCGATGCTCTACTGGATGTGCGGCTTCTCGAGCGACGCGAGTGCATTCGTTGTGTTTGAGGTGATGCTCTTCCTCACGAGCGTGGCGCTCGGCGGCTGGTTCTATTTCCTAGCCACGGTCGCGCCCAACACGAACATAGCGATGCCGCTCGCCATGGTCTCGATCCTGTTCCTCGTCACCTTTGCGGGCTTTGTGATTCCGCAGCACGGCATCCCAGATTTCCTTATCTGGCTCTACTGGATCACGCCGCTCTCGTGGGTCGTGCGCAGCATCATGATCAACCAATACCAGGCGCCGGAGTTCGCTCAGTGCGAGTACAAGAGCGTAAACTACTGCACGGTGTTCCCAGGGGTCAAGTCCGCGGGCGAGTACTACTTGAGCCTGTATGATGTGGCTGCGGGCCGCGAGTGGATTTACTACGGCATCGTGTTCATGGCCGCGATGTGTTTCTTCTACGTCTGGCTCGCGATCCTTGCGCTCGAGTACCGGCGCTTCGAGAGTCCCGAGAACCCGACGATCGTCCGCCGGTCGCACGACCAGCAGCAGCAGAAAATCGACGAGATCGAGGAGACCGAGTACCACCTGGTCGGAACTCCAAAGGCGAGTGGCGGTGATACCATCCAGGTCTCACTGGCGGTCAAGCCGTCGTCGGCGTCGCACCAGCGGCAGTTCACACCCGTGACGCTCGCGTTCCAGGACTTGTGGTACACTGTCCAGCTCAAGGCCAAGACCAAGGACGACCCGACCAGCATCGACTTACTCAAGGGCATCTCTGGGTACGCCAAGCCAGGCACGATGACGGCGCTCATGGGCTCGTCCGGCGCGGGCAAGACCACGCTCATGGATGTCATCGCGGCGCGCAAGACTGGTGGCAAGATCCAAGGCAAGATCTTGCTGAACGGCTACGAAGCCACGGACACGGTCATTCGACGCGGCACGGGCTACTGCGAGCAGATGGACGTGCACTCGGAGGCGTCGACTTTCCGCGAAGCTCTGACGTTCAGCGCGTTCCTCCGCCAGGCAAGTGATGTGCCCGACAGTTTGAAGTACGACTCGGTCGAGGAGTGCCTTGACCTGCTGGATCTGTACCCGATTGCCGACAAACTAATCCGCGGCAGTTCCATGGAGCAGATGAAGCGTCTGACGATCGGCGTGGAGTTGGCTGCACAGCCGAGCGTGCTGTTCCTGGACGAGCCCACGAGCGGTCTGGATGCACAGGCGGCCAAGTCAATCATGGAGGGTGTGCGTAAGGTGGCGAACAGCGGCCGCACGATCATGTGCACGATCCACCAGCCGTCTGCGGAGGTCTTTGAGGTGTTCGACAACCTGTTGCTGCTGAAGAAAGGTGGCGAGACGGTGTACTTTGGCGAGATTGGTGAGAGCAAGCGTACCCTCGTGGACTACTTTGAAGGTATCTCGGGTGTGACGCCATTGAAGAAGGACTACAACCCAGCGACGTGGATCCTCGAATGCATCGGCGCCGGTGTGAGCAGCAGTTCGCTGTCGGTCACGGATTTCGTGCAGACTTTCAACGAGAGCGCGCTCAAAAAGTCGCTCGACAACACGCTCGACCAGGACGGCGTCACGCGGCCATCGATTGATGTCCCCGAGCTTTCGTTCGCCCAGAAGCGCGCAGCGAGCGCGTACACGCAGATGTCGTTCTTGATGCGCCGCACCATGACGACTTACTGGCGCACGGCGTCGTACAACCTGACGCGCATCTTGATCGCGTTTGCACTCGCGATCTTCTTCGGCATCGTGTTCGCGAATGCCGAGTACAAGACGTACCAGGGCGTGAACGCCGGCATCGGCATGGTCTTTCTCTCGACCGTCTTCAGCGGCATCGTGTCGTTCTTCAGCGTGCTGCCTGTGGCGATCAACGAGCGTGGTGCGTTCTACCGCGAGCGCGCGTCACAGACGTACAACGCGCTCTGGTACTTCCTGGGCATCACGGTCGCCGAGATCCCGTACGTGTTCTCCTGCTCACTCATCTTCACCGTGCTCTTCTATCCGCTCGTGGGCTTCAAGGGCTTCATGAACGGCGTGCTCTACTGGATCAACAAGGCGCTGCTCATCCTCATGCAGACGTACACGGGCCAGCTTTTGGCGTTCGCACTGCCGACCGCCGAGCTCGCGATGATCATCGGCGTGCTCGTGAACTCGATCTTCTTCCTCTTCATGGGCTTCAATCCACCGGCGATCGCCCTTCCGACGGGCTATAAGTGGCTCTACTACGTCGTGCCGAAGCGCTATTCGTTCTCGATCCTGAGCGCGCTCGTGTTCGCCGATTGCCCCGACGACGTAGTCGAGAGCGCGCGTGACGACCACCTCGGGTGCCAAGAGATGATCGGCGTGCCGCTCAACCTGCCGGTGAAGACCGTGAAGCAGTACATCGAGACGATCTTTGACGCTCGGCACGACGAGATCTGGAGCAACTTCGCCGTCGTGCTCGTGGCGATCGTGCTCATTCGCGTCCTGGGCTTGCTCGCGCTGCGGTTCATCAATTACCAAAACAGATAAGTATCCTGTGTCTTCGTAGAAATAGCTGTGTATATCACCAAAACCAATTCCTCAAGCAAGTGGAACGACACTGATAGTGATCGGAAACCAATCTCTATTGAAGACGGTAATGAGTGCTAATAAACAACGGTGCTGATCATTGATCACAGGCGAAGACCATGGAAGACGCTCCATATCTCGATTAAAACTTGTCTTTGATCAGCGACGACATCGATGGTCGCACCTCGGCCATCGTGAGCATCGGTGCAAAGTTGCCCTCGGCGCTCGGCAGGTGGTAACGCATGAGGTCGCTCCAGCCTGTGCGGCCAGCCGCGTGCTTGAAGCCGTACGTGAAGTAGAAGAGCACGCCGAGGGCGACCCAGCCGCAGCCGAGTGCGAGTCCCAAGTGGCTGATCTGCGAGATGAGGTAGAAGTTGGCGAGCATGCAGAGCATCGGGATGAGCGGCACGAGCGGCGCCGAAAAGTTCGCTGGATCACTCGGAGCATGTGGACACTTGATCGCCAGCGCGAGCGTGCACGCAAACACGCCCACGAGCGCGACAATGGCAACGATAAGGCATGCGGTCGAGTTGTGGTCTTCGTAGCCTTGTTGGTAAAAGAATGCTGAGATCAGCGAGAAGACGACCATGCCACCGATGAGCTTCGGCGCGAGCGACGGCGACGCCTCCTTGGTGCGGATCATGAGCAGCGACGCGTTCGTGACGACGAACGAGAGAAGAATACCGAAGTTCACGATGTCCCACAGCGTGATGAACGGTACGACGAACGCCACGATCGTGAAGAACGTGCCTGTGATCATCGTGTTCACGAAGAGGTTGCCATAGCCGTCGACCTTGGCGAAGATTGCAGGCATCAGACCGTCACAGGCGAGCGCGTAGTTCAAGCGCGGCTGCGCGAGGAACGCAATGAGCACGACGACCGGCATCGTGATCGTCTCACCAGCACGAACGATCTTGGCCGCCCAGTGCCAGCCGACACCTTCGAAGCCATCAGGGAAGCTGGTAGCGTTCAGGTACGGCACCATGCCCGAGAGCACGAGCGACGACATGGCGCTCAACGCCATGGTACCGAACACGACGCTCATGACGGCGACCGGCATGACCTTCTTCGGGTTCTTGGCTTCTGCGGCGAGACAGCAGACTTCGTCAAACCCGATGTATCCGAAGAAGGCTTGCGTGGCGCCAGTGATGACACCCTGTGTACCAAATGCGAGGCTGCCGTCGACTACGGATCGATCTGGGACGAAGGGAGTCAGGTTGTCCCAGCTCATGACAACCAGACCGGAAATGATGATGAAGAGCACGACAATGATCTTGAGCACCGTGATAGTGTTGATGAACACCTTACCGAAGCGCACGCCCATGAGCAGCACGAAGACACTCAAGGCTTGGATCAACGCCGCGAGGATGTTGCCGTACTTCATGTTGAGGAAGTGGACGTCGGCGTTCGGGTGGTCGATCATGATCCAGGCCTCAACCTTGTCGGCCCAACTGCGCGCGACACCGGCACCGGACACGGCATACTCAAGCGTCAAGAGCCAGCCGGCGATGACGGCAGGCAGCTCACCGAGCGCGTGGTACGCGTACGCGTAGGTACTTCCGGAAGACGGGATGCGCGTCGTGAGTTCCATGTACGCGAGCGCGTTGAAGCCACACACCACGCCGCCGATCACCCAACTGACGACGGCCGCTGGGCCTGCGGTCGTGGAGATGATCGTGCCTGCTGTCGAGAAGATACCACTGCCGACCGTGCCACCGATGCCGATACAGACGAGATCGAAGAGCGAGAGCGAACGCGGCAAGTCCTGAGCGTTCTCCTCAGCTTGGATCACCTTCATGGGCTTGGTGCGGAACATACTGTTCATGAGCGACGCCGACCTGTAATCCATGGCTGCTGCTGGCTGGTTGCTCTGAGCTTGGCTGTGACTTCGGTGTGTTGTGTGCTGGAGACCGGTGAAAACGCCAAGTGACGCTGCTGGAGACTGGATGGTTGGCCTAGTCGCTGAAACGGGGTCGGGATCGATCACTGTGACGTGAAAGCACACACGCCCAGAGCGACGAGCGATTGACTAAACAAGCAACCCGAACGCTTTCATGGGGATGAGGAGGAACCGGATCACCGATACAGAAGCGCAGTCAGTGCTCTATGCAAAATGATGGAGACTTTCGCAGCAGATGGCTGGATGGGGAGCATGTCGCACGCGGGCACGAGGCGAGCTTCCTATCACACTGAGCGTCAGCGTCAGAGGCCCCGCTTGCCTGCCAGTCGGATCTTTGTGGTTTTCTGAGCTGAGAGACTCGCGGTGGAGAGTCATAATCATCATATCCGATACTGATCAGCAGATGGTGAAGGACGAGCTCCTCAAGAGACAGGCTCACCTGACTGACTCTTGACTGGCGAAGCGGTCTCTTGCCTCACTATTTTACATACAGGGTTTCATACAAAAGCACAGCATGGCTGAATATTATATCAGACACACTTGATAGAGGAGGTCGTCAGACTTGCCAATGAGCTCAAATGCTGAGCAAACAAAGGCCAAAGAATAAACAGAGCGCTTGCGCTTGCGAGCCAAAGATCCATGCAAAAGCGCGAGTTGGCAAGGGGTGGCAACCGCCACGTTGGAATTACTGAGGATTCCAGGCATTCAATAGTCTCCTGATCTCGCTCTTACGGCTTGCGAAGAACCATCGCAACCTTCCTTCTTTGTTTCATTCGCAGCGCCAGTGGCCAATGGACCTCTTCGCGTTTGGCGTCCGGTCGTCCACCTCTCTCTTGGATCTGGCATATCAGAGCGCGCAAACGTCACACTTTTGGGAGCATCCTCGTCTGTCTCTCCGACTGAACCAAATTCGATAAAGTACGCACTCATCCACCAAATCCAACTCCGTCGCGAGGTTGTGCTGATCGAAAGCTTCGTGTTGCTGCATCACCTCAACTCGCTCGTTTCGTGCGTCTTACCTTCGTCCCTCCCTCTCGCCTGTCGCCGTCTGCGATTGTTAAACTTGCTGGATACATTGCTTGATAGAGGTCGGTCGCTCAAGCCAAACATGCTCCGAGTTCACCGGTTATCAAGCAGCTGGAAGTGACGAGCAGGATACTTTTGCGATCATACTGTGCATGGAGATATATACCAACCAGAGCCTGTCGCCACCGGGCTTCACGAAGATGCGGACTGTATGGATTCCATGCACTGCCCGCTCATCGAAGCATTTGATGAGATGAGCGAACGAGCTGGACACGCAGCGACTTCTTCATGACCCAACCAGAGCTTGAATTGTGACGAGCTCGTGTGATGTGCTCGTGAGATCTCTGTTTGAGGATGTGCAGTGGGACGGACTTCTAACAGAAATAGCGAGTGAGCACGTAGAGGAATCTAGACAGGTTCTCCATTGCTCAGCAGCATGCACCGCATATGAGCAAGGTCAACTTGTAAACAAGTTAGGCACTTTGCTCCCCCCATATGAGCAAGGTCATGTGGGATGCATTGATCGCGACAGAAATACAAAAAATCACAAGCGAACATGAAAATATGTGATCTTATAAAGCATCCAAGGACTTCACATTGCCCTTGTCTTACTTACGCAAAGTTGTTTCTATCACCAAGTTGCAGTGGTATCTGGCACCGCCTACTCCTTGATGAGCGACGACATGGATGGACGCACTTCGTTCATCGACGGCTTGTGCGCAAAGTTCGAGCCGTCCTCGAGCTGGTAGCGCATGAGCTCGTTCCAGCCGTTGCGGCCAGCCGCGTGCTGAAAGCCGTAGGCAAAGTACGAGATGATCGCGAGGCCGACCCAGCCGCAGCCGAGGGCCAGACCGAGGTCCGTGATCTGCGAGATGAGGTAGAAGTTGGCCAGGATGCAGATCGTCGGGATGAGCGGCACGAGCGGCGCCGAAAAGTTGGTTGGATCGTTCGGCGCCTGCGGGCACTTGATGTACATGGCCACCATGGAGGCGACCATGCCGACGAGCGAAATTATCGCGAGCACGAGGCACGTGGTCGAGCCGCGGTTTTCGTAGCCCTGTTGGTAGAAGAACGCCGCGAGCAGCGCGCACACGACGATGCCGCCAATGAGCTTGGGTGCGAGCGACGGCGACGCCTCCTTGGTGCGAATCATGAGCAGCGACGCGTTCGAGATGACGAAGGACATGAGGATACCGAAGTTCACGATATCCCACAGCGTGATGAACGGCACGACGAACGCCACGATCGTGAAGAAGATACCGGTGATGAGCGTGTTCACGAAGAGGTTGCCCGACTCGTTCACCTTGGCAAAAATCTTTGGCATCAAGCCGTCGCAGGCGAGCGCGTAGTTCAAGCGCGGCTGCGCGAGGAATGCAATGAGCACGACCACTGGCATCGTGATCGTCTCACCAGCACGCACGAACTTGGCCGCCCAGTGCCAGCCGACGCCCTCGAAGCCATCAGGGAAACTGTTCGCCTGGAGGTACGGCACCATGCCCGAGAGCACGAGCGAGGAGAGTACACTGAGCACCATCGTGCCCAGGACGACGCTCATGACAGCGATCGGCATGACCTTCTTCGGATTCTTGGCTTCTGCGGCGAGACAGCAGACTTCGTCAAACCCGATGTATCCGAAGAAGGCTTGCGTGGCGCCAGTGATGACACCCTGTGTACCGAATGTCATGGTGCCGTCGAGTTCCGTACGCTCTGGGACGAACGGCTTCCAGTTGTCGGCGCTCACGGCAGCGAAACCCGCGATGATGATGAAGAGCACGACGATGACCTTGGCGACGGTGATCGTGTTCACGAATGCCTTGCCGAAACGCACACCGATGAGCAGCACGACGACGCTGAGTGCCTGGATGAGTGCCGCGAGGATGTTGCTGTACTTCATGTTGAGGAAGTGGACGTCGGCATCCGGGTGGTCGATCATGATCCAGTCCTCAACCTTGTCGGCCCAACTGCGCGCGACACCGGCACCGGACACGGCATACTCAAGCGTCAAGAGCCAGCCGGCGATGACGGCAGGCAGCTCACCGAGCGCGTGGTATGCGTACGCGTAGGTACTTCCGGAAGACGGGATGCGCGTCGTGAGTTCCATGTACGCGAGCGCGTTGAAGCAGCAGACGACACCGCCGATGATCCAGCTGACGACGGCCGCTGGACCCGCAGTCGTCGCAATGATGCTACCGGCCGTAGAGAAGATACCGCTACCAACCGTGCCACCAATGCCGATGCAAATGAGATCGAAGAGCGAGAGCGAGCGCGGGAGGTCCTCGGCCTTCTCCTCCGCCTGGATCACCTTCATGGGCTTGGTGCGAAACATGCTCTCGAGCATCGCCGACGCCATGTTGCTTGCTACTGGAGAAAGGAGTGACTGGGCTGAGCTGGGGACTGACTGAAGTGGGGTTCAGTTGGCGAATTCGCAAGTGAGAAGAAAAGTGCGATCACCTACTGCAAACGTTCGATGGCAGGAGCCAGTTGGTGTCGCTGTCATCTCATGAGGATGCAACAAGTCGCAGGCGGCAGCTGCCTCAGGTCTTCATAACCTTTTGATTGGAGGAGCAAAGGAGAAGACGCGTCGTGTTCGAGCGAGATCCAAAGCGCACGAGCGATGCGACAGTCAGACATCCGGTGTGCTGCCGTATCGCCTCTGGCTGGCTGGGGGCTGTCCGCGTTGCGGGTAGAGACCGACCTGGGTTGCAGCAGCGGCAAGCGCAGATGAGTCCGAACGCTCTTGATAAAGTATGCATTGTTCTAAATACAATATTGTATAAATATGTGCAAATGTGTGCTGATTTGTATTGATAAAGCAAGTAAAAACGATGCTCATGCAATCAAATCCGCATCTGTCCTTGAATACGCATGCATGCCAGGCTAGCCATCTGATCTACCGAGGTCTGTCGCAGATCAACCACTCGATCACGAAACCGTGTATCAGCACCCACGTGAACAGAGAGCACGCGGATTTTGAATTGCTTGCTGCAGGAATGGATGGGACTGGCTTTGTGGTTGGAAGCACGAGAAGCGAATGCACGCTGCTTACGGCGACCAACCAACCAACTGCTGTACTGTGTGGTAGTGGTGCCATAATGATGACACCACTGTATGGTGGTGCAGTTTGTTTCGTCGTGTATGTTGAAACGCAGCAAAGAAAGCTGATAGGTGATACAGTAGCTGTTTGCGAGTCACACGCGCCAAGTGAGGCGCGCAACAATGTTGAGCAAACGCAAATGGCCGTTGCTGTTGTTGCTGGGTAACTCGTCAAGTCTGCACAATTCCACGCTCATGCACCAGTCTCCAGCAACAAGCGCGGTACAGTACCACTCACTCACTCATGTCGTTCCAAGAGAAGAGACCCGATTCTCCTGTGAGGCGCACAACACAAAGCAATCATCCAGCCATTTCATCAACACAGCGAGTGTACCAAATCGATACCTCCACACACACACACGAAAGGATCATGAGGTTGTGAATCGTGTGCGTGCGTGCGTGCGCTTGCCTGATCGCCATAGAGAGATCGAGGTACCGGTGTGCATGTGTGTGTGCTGGTGTGTACGAGACTTGTTTTGACAGAGTTGCCACGAAAGCCTCAGCTCCTTTTTGCTGTATCAACCACCCGATTGGCGGTCCATCGCCCTCGACAAACATACGAATATGATATATCGGATGGATTACTGCAGAGATGCGCGTCGACTTTCTCATGAAAATAGTGACGCCAGGTTGATCCGAATACTATAGACAAGGTGGATGCTACTGTAGCATGGTGCAGACTACGAATGAGATAGAGAGACTTGAGTTACATACTGCAGTGGTACATTCCATCACGAGGCAGTCATGATGTGTTTCATAGTCCTCACAAGCATACTCTTCTCAACCGACGACTGGCACCTCATCCATCTCGCTTTATCCTTTCATTCGTGGAGCTACACAAAACAGTGAGCGCTGCCCCATGATTTGGATTTCGTTGTTTGTTGTCGTCGTGGTATCTATCGCTGCAGAGTCCCCTCTATGCTCAACTTGATCGATTAGCTAACATCAGGACCCGGAAGTCGTGAAAGGCGCGGATGTGTGATACTCGACGCCTAACATCTTGTGAACACGCGGGAGTGAGTGAGTGGGTGGGTGCAACTACGGAGAGACAACACGTGATGCCCACCGACTCACTCGCCGCTGAGGCCACGCTCGATGAACTCCTGGTGGAACTTGAGCGCCTGCAGCCGTAGCGCAACGCGTTTCTCCTCCTCGCGCAGCTGTTCGATGAGGTCCAGCGCGCGGTGCTCGCGCTCTCTCTCGCTTTGCAGGCGCTCTTCGTGCTGCTCCTCAAGGCTTTCGAGAAGCTGGTGCTGCAGGAGGTATTCGGTCAGCATGTTGTTTGCAATAGAAGCAATCAGCTTATGCATGTGTAGCAAGTCAGAAATCCAGTAAGAGGGTGTTTACACCTGCTTGGTTACGCGCTGGTGGAGCACACGCTGGTACTCCTGTCGAATCTTCTCCTTCTGCACGACCTTGCTGTGTTTATCCGCCTCTTCTTTCAGCTTCTGCTTCTCGAGCGCTAGCTACACAAGTCAGTGCAGAACAGAGTCGTAAGAGACAAGCTCGGGAGTACTCAACACCGAGGCACGCAGCTCGCACCTTGCGCTTCTCCTTCTGGTGCTTAGCAGACTCGAGTTTCCGCATCTGGAGCACTTTCTTCTGCTTCTGCCCTCGCCATGAGACAGACAGAGAGAGAGTCAGGATTCGTCCGCACAAGTTGGACAGTAGTATACCGCCCACCACACAAAAATGCACAAGCTGAGCTCACGGTTAGGAACTGGAGCTGTTCTCGACTTCGTGGCGCTTTAGGCTCTCTTCGCGACTGCGTATTTGAAGCGCAGCCGCCGCCACTGTTCTCAGTCCAGCTCTGCAGTGAACAACGCTGTGGAGAGCCGATCGTGGGCCACAACCCTCCACCTCCTTGATGTTGTGCTGGTACTGACGTTTGCTGTTGATGTGCCGCGAGTAGCGCCGACTCAAGTTTGCTCTTGACGTCCTGCACCTCGCGCAGCACGCGTTCCTCCTGCGCGCGAAAGTGCGCGATGCGCCGCGTGAGCTGCGTCGCCGTGTCCTCGGCGCCCTTGCGCGCCGCCATCGCGTGGTAAATGTTGCCCGTCGTGTCTGCAGAAGATGAGGAAAGTGCTGGAGTCGCGCTCGCTCTCTCGAAACTGCTTTCGTGGGCTCTTCCGGCAGACAACGACGCTCCAGAGCGAGGTGAGGCAATCACAAACTGAGCAGGCGTTGCTGGTACACTCCTCCTGATAACTGTTGTAGCACCCACACTACTGCTCTTTGGTCTTACGGAGGGCGGCGGCGTCGGAGTTGCGAAGAGGCCCGAGTTCACATGTGTCGACGCTAGGACCGGGGTAGGCAGCTTCTTGCTGGGGTTGTTCCTTCTCCCATTCTCGAAAGGTTGTTGTGGCGGTGTCGTCGGTAATATTGGGACTGGAACTTCACTACCGCTCGTGTGAACTGTAACGCCACCAGTAGCAGCAGCCGCAGCAGTCTTTGGACGCGAGGCGATCGTGACCTTCGGCGGCGCGACGTGGCTGCTGGTCGTACTCATCACAATCATCGCAGCAGCGCACACACACCGTGATGCTTGGTCACACACCATTAACGTGCGTATCATTATGACAGACAACCTCACTGCTTGTCACTCGCTTCGTCGTCGCTATTAATACGAACGAGGTCGGCGAAGATCGTTCGTTACCCCCAGTCCTCCACCATGTCTGCGATCTGCGAAAGGTTATTAGCCACTCAACTGTACGAAGGATACCAATTTTCCACGATTTTACACTAAGTTGTGTTTATTTTTGTAATTTTTTTGAAAGTTGGTCTGGATTGCTACAGCATTGGTCGTATGGCTAACATTGTTATTCAAGCAGTCAGCTCGAAGCAATGCTCAAGTACGTGTCTTCTGCCAAAGTATGATATCGCTCCGAAACATTACGAGGATGGGCTCAGAAGCATGAGCACCAAGTCCCACGAACGCCCAACTTGTATTCGATCCAACTTGAGCGCAAGATCACAACTGAGCAAGCAAACACAACACACATGTATTTCCTAATCAACGCTCA
>JAASGT010000086.1:0-52247 GCA_023334315.1 Globisporangium alternatum
CTGGAGAGCAGACACGAAGGTTTGGTGTGCACTGGCTGTACTGCACACGGCATGAATTTGCTCGTCAAGGACGTGTTTGAAGACCAAGTCTTTTTTGGCACTCTCAAAAATGCCGCAACACTGTCGCGATTTATTCTAATTCGCCAAACGATGTGGGATCGCTTTCGAGAGCTCCTGCCGAAGATGAAACGGAATGAAGAGCATCGCCACTTGCTGTCTGTTCCTGTCCCAACTCGCTGGTACACTCAAGAGCGGTGCATTCGGAGTGTATTTGAGAACAAAGATGTCATCTTCGTAATCTTCTCTGACACATCACTGCTGGAACAGTACGCCCGAGAAGCCAGCAAGCTCGAAGAAGTGTTGAACCTTGTGAAGGACGAAACATTCTGGCAAACCGCGGGAGTGGTGGTGAAGCTGATCCAGCCTATCAACGTGTGCTTGGCGGCATTCGAAAGGGACAACTGCAGTATCTCTCTCGTGTACCATCAATTCGAGTGGCTCCGTCAGCATGCAGTCTACACGTCTCGGGTGGCACACTGCAGTTCCAAGTTGCAGCGCGTAGTGCTCGAGCGCATTGAAGAGCGGCAGAGGCAGATATGCAGCAACACATTGGTTGTCGCAAACTTTTTGGATCAGACAAAGTCGGTCTACGGAGTTATCGAATCCGACGTTGTCGACACGATTGATCACGCTGTCCGGATCGCGCAACGCCTCGGTCATCTTGCAGACGTCAACGTGACAGAGTTCCACCACCAGTTGGTTGAATTCGGGCTTGCAAAGCGCAGTTGGAGTCCAGACGACCGTCAGAAGCACGCAAACTTCAGCCCTCTCGACTGGTGGACATTGACCAATCGATATCCAATGGTGAAGCAGTTTGCAGCACACATCCTGTCTATCCCAACCTCGTCGGCGTCCAGTGAGCGTAGCTGGAGCATCCATGGATTCATCCATTCGAAGAATCGCAATCGACTCTCTGTTGAGAGAGTGAACAAACTCGTGTTTATCTACACGAATTTAGCAAAGCGTAAGACAGCAAACCACATCCTGTACGAGCTGTTTCCTGTTGCGAGCGATGGCGAAGAAGAAGACGACAACGACAGTGAAGGTGGCGCCTGCGATTCTGATTGCTATGATAGTAACATGGATTTTTAATCAAACCCAATACATTTTGTACTTGTTCTCGGCTAACGATATTGTGTACGCATTAATAACCCCAAGGTGATTGCGCATATTCTATCCATCGGCAAGCTGTCCGAGCGGCAGCACTCGTAGACGTCCTTCGTGTGGTAGTACGACAGCTGGTTGTCCTGTAATACAAAATAGCGCTGCTGCCACTTGGCTCTTACGCCTCCTTGCCTAGGCATCACGTGCTTCTGGATCAGGTAGCCCACCAACACGCTCACCAACATCGAGGTCGGGATCTCTGTCGCGTGATACTGGCCCTGCTGAGTAGTGTCTGCGAGTTACTTCATCGTCGCATTGTGGCTCAGCACGTGCTCGAGCTCGTTCTTCTTGAACTCGACCGTCGAGCGCAGAGCGAGGATTTCGTTTTGGTAGCGCTGCTCAGTTTCTTTCATGCTCAGCTCGCTCTTCTACTTCATCTGCTGCGAGAGCTCCAGATTGCACTCGCCTGGCTTTGCACGATCGCAACCTTAACGCTCATGCCGTTCATCTCTTTCTTGAGCACGCGCACTTCGGTCATGTGCTCGACGTTGCCCATCTCGGTTCGCTGGATGACATGCCCAAGACACTTTGACCACAAACTCACAGTACGTAGCGTTCGCCGACAGCCCGACCGTGCAAGATAAGTACTCCTTGTAGACCTCGTCAATCGACACTTGAAGGAGCTCTTGAATCTCGCGATTGAGCTCCATCGCAGACTTGTGGCTGTTGCTCTTTGAGGCGTCCAAGTATTCTTTCGTCGGGTGGCTCAGCTTCTCCAGTACATGACAACAGTACGCCATAGACGCAGCCGGGTTCTGCTGCTTGAACGTCTCAAAGCGCTTGACACGGCCACACGAAATGCTCCAAGTACTGGCTCGCGTCGTCGCTATGTCCGTGCTCACGACTTCGCGAAGACGTTTCTTCGCGATCCGCTTGCAGACCATGTGCATCTGCTCGAGCGTCTCTTCTGCACACGGCAGATTTGTTCGCTCAATGCGATGCGGACAGATGTCCTTTTAGTTCCTCAATTACAGGGACCATATCGCTCTAGAGGCTCTCGTTTTCTGTCATTCGTCAAACACAGCATTGTCGCCCTGGCCGTAGTCGGTCACCGACTTTGAGTTGCGGTCGCCGTTTGTGTCTTCAAAGTCCGCGTCTCGCTCGTACTGCTCTGGCGACGCGAACGAGCGAATACGCACCGTGATCTCTCTCTTGTACAGCTCGATCGAGTCGGGGACCGAGTCGGGGACCGAGTCGTCGCACTGTGCCTGCACCACGCTACTCGAGGCGCTCGAGATAACGGGCGCTTAGCCACTGTTCTGCGCATCGTCGTATAATTTGACGAGGTTTGTGTACATCGCGCCGTTGAGCGTCTTACCGAAGAGCATCCTGAGCTTCGCCTTGTCAAACAGGCGCTTATGCAGCCTATCGAACGGCGAGCGGATCTTGTCGCGAAGCCCTTCGTACGGCACCGTCGGCAGTCGCGCTGACGGAAGAAGTCCGAGAGGAGCGATCAGATCTGGTCCTTCTCGACCGCGTCGTCACTGTACCCGCCTTGCAGCTTGAGCGCGTTGCAATGTGATTTCGCGCACGACCCACAAGAACGACAGGAAGTCGTGGAAGTCCGTACCGCCCGAGTCCTTCTGCGTTGATGGCGTCTGGATGTGCTTGGACAAGTACACGACGAGAGACACGTCCTCGATCGCAGTGCCGTCGATCACGCCGCGACTGGTGTAGATGAAGTTCGTCGCGAGCAGCAGCGCGTGTCATGGTTGTGATCATGGTATGTGAACCCGAGCCCTTCCGTGTCCGTGAACCCGGTGCTGTGTAAACGTCGGTCACCAATCTGCATTGTACAAAACACACCCTGGGTCACAATCACACTTTCGCACATACGCATGTAAAGCACATGTACCAGTAGAGCTCTTCATAGAGCACCAAGCTCGCCGTGAGCGAGATCGTCTCGCATTGCCCAGACACCCATCGCACGTGCAAGTGCTCAGCCAAACCCGCATTTCTCCAGCCTCAACATGAATGTGCTTCGTGGATGTTCATTGTTGTTCAAATGAAATGTTTCGAACGAACCAACGAAATATATCGATGAGTAGTTTTCATTGAACGTTTTTAAATTTAAAAACTGTTAATAACAGTTAATAACAGTTTTTAAATATGCAATGTTAAATGGTGTGAAAAACAATAGCCAACACTAAGTGGGACTACAACCAGGCATAACTGTATCAGATCCTGATCGATCCAATTTAGGGACTTGACTTGATTATCCTAATTGAGCAAAACGTCCATTAGGAAAGTGTAACTACTGCACGTAACCTGAAGCAGTGCCGAAAAAGCACCAAAAGGATCATCACCAAAACGGCAACCACGATCATGCGCGGCATCTTCCTGCTCTTCGAGGGCGTCGACCGGTGCGGCAAGACGACGCAGACCAAGCTGCTGCGCGACGCGCTATCGGTCGCGGGCCATTCGGCGCAGCTGCTGCACTTTCCAGACCGCAGCACGGCCATCGGGCAGTCCATCCACGCGTATCTGACCACGAGCACGAGCATGGACGACCGCGCGATCCACCTGCTCTTCTCGGCCAACCGGTGGGAGGCTGCAGCCAAGATCGAGGCACTGCTAGATAGCGGCGTACACGTCGTCATGGACCGGTACTCGTACAGCGGCGTGGCGTTCTCGGCCGCGAAGCCCGGCATGACGCTCGAGTGGTGCTGGCAGCCCGAGGTGGGGCTGCCCAAGCCCGACGCCGTCGTCTTCCTCGACATCCCGGTCGTGAAGGCGTCCACGCGCGCAGACTTTGGCCAGGAGCGCTACGAGACCACGGCGTTTCAGGAGAAGGTGTACGCAAACTTCCACGAGATCATGGCGCGCACGACGCCCAAGTGGCATGTGCTGGACGCGACCGAGAGCATTGAGCAGGTGCACGCCAAGGTGCTCGCGCTCGCAAACCAGTGCATCGCCACGCAGGCGAGCACGCCGCTCGCGCACTTTGAGCGTCTATAGAAAGAGAGAGAATCACACACGACATAGCCCATGCTGTAATAACACGCTCGCATTTTCATTTCTCATTGAGTGGTGCGGGGGTGGCTACTGCTGTATCTCTGTTGTAACAGCGGATGAGCGTCTCCCTGTCTCACGAATGTGGACAGATGGTAGGTGACCATCCGATGAAGACACTACGGAAGCCTCATTCGTTGCAGCGTTACCACTGGCACTACGCGGCGTTGCCACCACAGAGCTCCCCGTCTGGTGCAAAAACTTGTGCATCTGCGCAAAGTCGGCACGCAGCATCCCGCCGTCACCGCCTTCGCCATTGCGGTAGAAGCTCTGGAGACGCGGACGTCGGCCGTTGCTCCCCTGGGTGAGCGGCCGCCGCTTGAGGTGCTGCGGTACTACATTTGCGTTGGCGGATGAGGAGGACGAGGGCTGCTGCGGATGGTGAGGCTGGTACTGGTAGTGGTGATGGCCGTCGCCGTCGCCTGGAGTTGTGGGTATGATTGGCAGCTCGCGACTCGAGTTCAAAATGCGTGGACCCGAATGTCCACCTGCGTTGGTCGGTTTCGTGCCAAAGAGCGAGCTGCGTCCGAGACTGATGTTGCCGATGTTGATCTGCAGCGAACCGCTCGTCTTGAGGAACTCGTCCATCGCCGATGCTGACGATGCCGTTGGGTGCACAGCAGCCGTGGCGCTGGCCTCGTACACCACGAGCCGCCGAAATGCGTCGCCGTCTCGCCACATGCGCAGCTGCAGGCGGTCGAGAGCGAGTCTGTGCATGGGCGTGAGATTGCTACTGCAGCACAGATGGAGCCATCCGAACGCCTCCTGGGACGTGAACTGCAAGTGCTTCATCAGGTAGCAGCCAACGTACAGCGCCGCTCTGCCCGAGCCAGCTGACGAGTGAATAGCGACAATGCCAGTTGTGCTCTCACAGGTGTCCAGAAAGCGCAGGAGGACGCTATCGTTCACAAAAGGTGGACGAACTTTTCCTTCTTCCTGTGAGGATGCTGCTAGTGGTGGTGAGGACAGATCGACCACTTCCATGCCGTTCTCTGCGAATTGGCTCTCCTCGCAGCTCTGTCTGCTGAGGTGGATGACCAGCGCCACCTGCTGCTGGTTGAGCAGCGGCGCCAGGCTCTTGGTTGTGAGTCTCGCTTGGATTTGCGATTGAGATTGCGCTTCTTGATCACTTGGGGTCGTTTCTGTGGCTGAGTCGGCTGCATCTGGCGCTGGCTCAGGATCCTGCCCCGCGAACACCAGCAGGCGCTTCGTGATCCACGTCATATCGCCATTCTCCAGTGAGCCCAGGTCCTTGTGCTGATCCACGTGGAGCCTCAGGTCGTCCAGACCCGAGCCCATCAGCTCCATCTCCAGTCCTTTCGCGATTCCGAGGAGCGACACGAGGAGGTTCGGATGTGAAGATGACGGTGATGGTGACGAGAATCCGAAGCGAAGACTGCTCACTGATGGAAAGAGGAACTCGAGATGCTCGAAAGGCACGACGGCCTCCTGTGGAGACAGCTGCAGATGGAGTAGCCGCCAGCGGCAGATCAAATGGATCGCCTGCATCTCGGCGTCTTCATTCCACCGCCGCAGGTAAAAGTAGTAGACTTGCCCGGTTGAAGAGCGTGAGTGCTGCCCTCTGCTCGTGATGTCTGATATTCTGTCAAAGCACGAGCCACTCGGAGAGTCATTCAGGAAGCCTGCCAGGAAGTTGCAGAAGCGCACTGTACGCTGAAGCTCGCTCGAATCGTTTCCAGGTGGAGTCAAGTGGCTGTCAAGCGAGACATACTGGATCCCAGGTGTCGCTGGAAACCTCAAACCACCATCACCACCACCATCTTCCCGGCGGTCGTCTGGCTGCTTGCCGTGTAGCGACAGTCTTTGCGTCTCACGCAGCGCCACGAAGAAGAACCGCCTGGGGCAGAACTCGATCGCACGCGACGCCACGTGCCTGGGCTTGCGCTTCATGACTACTCGTCTGTCTGTCAGCTATAAGAGCTACTCGGACGCGGCGAGTGGGGCTTGAACGCAGGAACGCGCGGCCATGAGCGTCACGCAGGTGTCCGACGCGCGAGTGAGATAGAACAGCGCGTAAGCAGCAGCAATAACGCCAATGGCAGTCTGAGGGTGCTGGCGGGTGGTCGGCTCTCCACGGCGATAATAATGGCGAGCTGCAGTTGAGGCGCCCTATAAATACGATGGCTGGTGGCGCGAAGCTGCGATGCCGAGTGACGATAAGAAGAGACTGCAAATGAGGCACCACTGCGCTTTACAAGTCATGCTGCATGCTCTCAAGGCCGTCGCGTGACTCCAAGCGTGTGAAGGACAATGGCATCCATCACGGCACTGCTCGCCTACGGAGCCCAAAAGACGAAGGCCAAGAAGAAGACGAAGAAAATCACGAACAAGTACCAGGTCTCCTATACGAGCAGTTCTTCCACAACAACAGAGACTGAGCTCTCAAGCAACTCGACAGGAACACCACTACGAACAAAACCACGCGATGTGAAAGCGCTGCGCACATACGAAGAGGCGATCCGGCGGCGCGACTTTCAGCAGGTGCTCTGGGCGATCGCGAATGGCGACGTGGCGGCCGACCACGAGATCGCGAACGGCGAGAACGCGATCCTGGCGGCCGTGGCCTCAAAGAACGCCGACGCGCTGCGCATGCTCATCGCCAGGTATGAGAAGGTCCGAATACGGCAGCTATAAGAGAACTCGACAATGTAGTTCATCATGTCTGAGCTCACCTGCTGATGTGTTGTCACCTATAGTGGCGTCTCGATCGACAGCGCCAACCTCAAGGGCTACACGCCGCTCATGAAGGCGATCGCTGCGGCTGTACCCTTCGCAGAGGCCTCAGCGGTCACACCACTATCTACAAAAGCTCTCAAACAGCACAAGAAGCACCACGAGCTCCCAGGTCGACGACGCCCTTCATCCTCCAGCAGCAATAACAACCAGTTTGCTCTTATAGGCGACAGTGACAGCGAAAGCCTAAGCAGTACGCCCGACCACCAGTTCGACAATGAGATCGTGAGCGCCGTGCTGGAGCTCAAGCCGGACGTGCTCAAGCGCGATGCGCTGGGCAAAACCGCCTTCGACTGGGCCAAGTGCACGGGAAACGCGCCCGCACTGGCGCTGCTGGACGCGTACCATAGAGCCAACTCGCTGCACAACGCGGCGTCCTCCAGTCGCGAGCAGTGCATCGCCGAGTGCCTCACGCTGCTCAAGCACCACAATGAGTGCGTCGCGGGCGTCGAGCGCTTTCTAGTGCAGCACAGCTTTGATGAGCACGAGTTCGTGGAGTTTCTCACGACCTCAGTGGCCAAGCTCTCGTTCGACGAGTTCGCTACGAGCCTTGCGGATCTCAGGATCGCTCAGGTCGCGATCCCAAACCCTAGGCTCCATCAGCATCAGCAGGACCCGAGCACCGCATTCTTCATCAACCACGAGACGAGACAGGGCTGGACGCCGCTCACCAAAGCCGCGGCGAACGGGTACGTGTCTGCAGTCCAGACGCTCGTGGAGCTCGGTGCAAAGGTGAACTACGAAACGCGGCTGCGCCACACGGCGCTGACCTGGGCGTGTTACTGCGGTCACGAGTCCGTTGCGCTCTTCCTGCTACGTCTTGAGGCTGTGCGCGTGAATCAGCAGACGAAGGAGGGCAAGACGGCGCTCATCCACGCTGTGACCAACGCGCAGAGCAAGATCGTACACCACCTGCTGCTCGCGCTGCGCGAGCTCTCGTACCCGGTCAAGACCAAGGACGCCTTCGACACGGAGACCGCGGCGCTCAACCGGCGCAAGAGCGTCAAGTCGGCGTGGAAGCGCACGGCCGCCGGCGTGGCGCCCACGATCGAGAACAAGCTCGAGTGGCACGAGACGTTCTGTAGCTTCGTCTTCTGCAGAGACCAGCAGGGAAAGAGCGCGCTCGACTACGCCCAGGACCTGAGTGGTGGTCCTTCAAATGAAGGCACTGCGAATAGCGATAGTTCAGCGGCTGCCGTGCTTCGACAGCTGCAGAGTGCCGTTCGTGACGCCCAGGACCACTTGCAGTACGTGGAGAGGAACGAGGATCGCACGCGACGCACCAAGTGCAAGTCGCCCGGGTGCACGTTCACTGGCCCCAAGGACACGATGTCCGTGCACGAGCAGCACCAGTGCCTCAAGAGGACAGTCCACTGTGAGCAGTGCACAATGCCGATCGTCTTTGACGCGCAGGACACACACGATCGCTTCGAGTGCGAGCTGCGCCGCGTCACGTGCGTGAATTTACAGCACGGCTGCCATGAGCGCGTGCTCTACAAGGAGTTGGACATGCACGCGACGTTCCATTGTCGGAGACGGCTGCTCGACTGTCGCTTGCAGTGCGACAAGACTATTCGATTTGACGAAATTGTCCTCCACGAGACGACGCAGTGTCCACAGCGGGTGGTCGAGTGTCCACTTGGGTGTCCCGCGACGTTTTTCGCGAAAGAAAGTGCGACACACAAGCGCAAGCTCTGTCCCAAGCGTCTGATCCCATGTGTCCCTGTTAGTGAGACGCTCAAAAAGCGCTCTTCAAGTGCTGGTGGCTGTGGGGCTCTCATCGCCGCAGAAGAGATGGCGTTCCATCTGACGCACCTGTGCGAGAATCGCAAGTTCCCCTGCCAGTGGACGGCCAACGGCTGCGACGAAGCGATCGGCGGGTCACCCGAGAGCCGCTTTCACCACGAGCAGCGCGAGTGTCCGTTCCGCCCAGCGCTCTGCAAGAACGAGTGTGCGCTCAGTGGTGGGATCCTCGCGTGTTTCCTCACTCAACACTACGAGTGGCAGTGTCCACTGGAGCCAAAGCCTTGTCCGAACAGCTGTGAAGCAGCAGAGAAGGAAGACGAGCAGTCTGATGGCGAGCGAACGTGGCCAGCGCATTTGCTGGACGTGCATCTGCTGGAGGACGCCGGCGACTGTGGCAAGCGCTTGACGCGTTGTTCGCTGGACCTGTGTGGCAAGAAGATCCGCATCTTTGACTTCTACAGTTCAGTCACTGGCTATGACGCAGAAGAACCGAGGCTCATGAGCTCAGACGTGGCTCTGAGTGAGTTTGAAGGACGAAGAACAAATCTGCGAGCTCTACGGCAGCGCGTGGCTGCGTCCAAGCGCTTTCTCGACAGACTGTCACTGGTGGATGGCGCTTTTGATGGAGAAATTAGCATCACCAGCAGCCGAAGAGCTCTTCCGGACGACTGGGAGCTCTTCACGAGAAGCGCGACGAACCAATTTCTCACAAAGTGGCTCCGCGAGCTTCATCAGCAGCTCGAAGACGACCTCAGACACGTCGAGGCCGAGAAAGAGCGCCAGTCTGCTCTCTGTCGCGTGCTGACGTTCTCTCAAACAGACGATGCAAGGCACTTGATTGAGTTTCAAGACGGCCACTCGCAGTGGATCTCACTGGCGGGACGAGAGTACGAGGTTCTCCTCTCACAACAGCAGCCTTCATCAGACAGTCCAAGCGGTAGTGTTACGAACTTCATGATATCCTTCCAGTGTCGTTTGATCCAAGCCAATCAGCTGGCAGACCACACGCTCAACGAGTGTCTACTCCGCCTCGTGCCGTGTCCGCTCGACTGCGGCCAGCGGCTGCCATCCCAGGGCATCTCGGCGCACATCACCAAGCGCTGTAACATGCGCAATGCGACTTGTCGCCTCGGCTGTGATGCTGTGATGCCCTATCTATCGCTTGGCGAACACGAAGAGCAACACTGTGCGCTTCGCTCCGTCTTTTGCGAGCACTGCCACACGCAATTGCGTTGGCAGGCACTGGACACTCATTTGCTCAAAAGCTGCGAGCAGATCCCGCGCCGCTGTCGCCTCGGCTGCTTCAACAAAGTCTCGAGGGCGGACGTGGCCATCCACGAGACTTCCCAGTGTCCCAAGCGATTCGTGACCTGCTCGCAATGCGAAAAGGCTGTCTGGTTCTGCGAACAAGAGACCCACGCGGCCAGCGAGTGTCCGTTGCGGGACTATGGCCTCTGCGATGCCCAGTGCGGCGAGCGGCTCAAGTACAATGAAGTGGGTTACCATCTGCTCTTCAACTGTACACAGCGCATGGTCACGTGCGCCGCCTGCGACCAGCGCACGGTGTTCGCCAAGCTCCCGGAGCACAAGACCCTACTGTGCGCTCAGCGGCTCGTGCGCTGCCGCCGCGGCTGCGGCCAAGAGCTCCGTGAGCTTGACGTGGAGGCCCACGAGGAGGGCGCATGCGCCAAGCGCCTGGTATTCTGCACCAACAAGTGTGGGGTCCAAGTGCCCTGCTATCGTCTCGAAAGCCACCTGGAGCTGCAGTGTGAGATGCGCGTGATCGAGTGCCCGAGCGGCTGCCAGGAGTGGCTCTTCGCCTACCAGTTCACGAACCACTGGCGCCGCTGTCGCCAGCGCATCTTCCCATGTGGCACCGGTTCGAAAGCCTGTGCGAGGCCCATTAGGCTCTGGTTCGCCAACCGCAAGCTCGTACGCTGTGCGGCTCACAACGAGAGTGCGCTGCTTTGGGCGCTCAAGAGCCACGACGAGGATCTTGTGATGTACTTTCTACAGAACGTCCACGCTGCTAGCGCTTTAAATGATGAGTTTGCGAACGGCTTTGTGCCGCTGGCCATGGCCGTGAACTTGGGCGATGTAGACATTGTCAAGCTGCTGCTGCGCTTTGGTGCGGACGTGAACTTCGAGACCTCACGGGGCCGCACACCGCTCGCTGAGGCCTGTCTGGCGCAGCACGTGGAGCTCGTGGCGCTGCTGATTGAGCACCGAGCCAATGTCTTGCACACGAACCGCCAAGGTCGCCATTTGCTCACCATGGTGCGGTCGCTGGCCACTGGCTCCTCTGGTGAGTATGAGAGTGTCGATCCCAAGTGGAGTGAGATCCTGAGGCTCCTGGAAGAGCGTGAGGCCATGGAGCGCGACCAAAGGGAGCTCTTTGTGGCGATCGCGACGTCCAACTACGACTTCATGGCCCAGTTCCTCAGGTTCAGCAGGCAATTGGCCAGCAATGGCTCTCGCTCAGGGGATCAGCTTGAGCTTCTCCGTCAAGCACTCGCAGACCAAGAAGTGCTGGTGCAACAGGCTCGGTTAGAGCATAGCGAGGCCATCCGCGTGTTCAACGAGAGCGTCGCGGACGCTGAGGCCAAGAGCGCTAGCGTGGCTCACCTCTCGGAGCAGGTGCTTGACTGCAGCAGTCAGATCCAGCGCGTGGACGTCTACCACGACGCGTCGCTTGCGGAATCGAGCGCGCTTGAGGTCGATGTGCAGAAGCTCATCCGGGAGATCACGGCCCAGGACATCGCCAAGCTGCTCAACGTCCACGTGCCCTCGGACGAGTACCTCGTGGTCATGAAGGCCATCTGCATGATCAGCGGCGTACTGCCCCGCGGCCGCCGGAACGCCGCCGAGTACACGGACATGGAGTGGTGGAAAGCCGCGCAGGCGCTGCTCATGGATCGCACGCTACTGCAGCGGCTACGAAGCTATCGCAAGCAGCAGGTCACGCCCGATGTGATGGCTAAAGTGCGACGCGAGTGCATCCGCACGCCAGCCTTTGCTGCGTCCACAGTCTCCTTCGAAGAGCTCAACAGTGTTGCTGAGGACACACCCAACTCGCTCGTCGAGCGCAAGGTGCTCACCAAGCTCCCGCCAGTCGAAGAGCTCTGTGGGAATATCGTGACGCTGCTCGCAGCCTGGGTGAAAGGTGTCGAGATGGAGTACAAGTCCTGTGCTGAGCGCCAAACGCTCGGTGAGCGCAAGCGAAGGCTCGCGATCTCACTGCAGGGCACAAAGGAGACACTGCATCAGGTGCAGTTCGAAATACAGGTGGTCACGCGCTCGCTGCCTGCACGCCAGGAGGAAGTCCACGAGGCCAAACTCAAGGCTGAGGCTCAGGAGAAAGAGCTCTTCGCGGCACAGCAGCGGCTGAAAACGTACAAGATCCTGAATTTCTCGGCGCTCAATGGTCACACACCGCTCTCGTTTGCAGCAGCGGTGGGCAATGAGGCCATGGTGCACATGCTGCTCACCCATGGTGCATTTGCAGGGTATGCCGAGGAAGAGCAGCACCTGTGCGCGTCATTCGTGCAGCTCATCGTGCGAGATTTCCTTCAGAAGCGCCGGCTCAGGCGTCACAGTGAGGACAATTCGAGTTTGGTGGTCAAGGTGCGCTCGGACGAAGCCATCGACGCGCTCGTGCGCAACGTTGCGTTCACATTCCTGCTGAGTCACTTCCACAGAAAGATCGCGTTCTATAGGCAGACGCATCGCGTAGCGCTTCACGAAGCGGTCTTTAATGGCTTTCCACAGATCGCGGAGATACTGTTCGCGAATGACGCAAAGCTCTGGCAGAAGACCCACGTGCTGCCGCTCAAGATGTTCCCAGGAGCCATTGACTTGGATTTACCCTCGAATGATGATACGCACGACCATGGGTCAGCACCGGTGACGAAGCTCTCAGGTGGCTGGAACCTCACACCGCTGATCGGCAATGGTGCAGATTCAAAGTCACTTACTGGCTCAAACTCACGCCAGCCAATGACGCTGAGAGAAACACTGGAGCTCGCGATGGCCAAGTTCGACTGTGGCACGTACAAACCCGGGAAAGGCTGGGGCGCGAGCGCCACGCACTACAGCGAGACGCACGCGTTCGTGACCACTGCGATCACGAAACTCGACGCCGCGCTCCAGCAGCGTCAGAAGGAGATCGCGGCGCGCAAGAACGTGCTACGAAAGGCGTCGGAGCTCAAAATCCTGCATGCTGCACTCGAAACTGCGATCATCAACCGGGATTTTCACGCAGTAGCAGAGCTGCTGGACCAGGGCGCGTACGCCGACTACGAGACGAGTCGCGACGCACGCTCGGCACTCATGGCGGCGTGTATCCAAGAGCTCTACGTGGAGAACCGCGACAAGTGCGACGTGCTGGCGGTCGAGTTCCTGCTGGACCGGCCCACGAACCACCCGGTCGTGAGCTTTGAGAGCTCGAAGGGTCACACTGCGCTCAGCACTGCGGCGTATTATGGGACCCTGTTGTGTGCGCAGATCCTGCTCGACCATGGTGCAAATGTGAACCAGGCGTCTCGCTTGCATGGACGAACGGCACTCATGGCTGCTGCTGCGAACGGCAAGACGGACTTTGTCCGCTTCCTGGTCGAACAGCCCAAGGTGGACGTCTTTGCGCGCGACAAGAGCGGCAAAACTGCGTTTGACCACGCCCGGGAGCACGGATTTGCGGATGCAATGCACCTGCTGGGCGCTGCGATGGCTGGCAACCGCGGCAAGTTCTACGCCAGTGGCTCGGCGTTGTATGGTGTGTGCAGATGGGGCTGTGGCTTCATGGCGAATATGGAGGACAATAGTGTCTACAAGAGTGTCGTCCTGCAAAAGACGCATCCATTGGAGCAGCATGAAACGCACACGTGTCCGAAACGGTACGTTACATGTCCACTTGCGTGCGACACTGCGGACATCTGGGCCGAAAGCCTGAATCACCACTTGACCAACGAGTGCCGACTGCGCGTCGTCACGTGCACCCAGCCAAAGTGCGGCGCAACATTCCCTCACAAGCGCCTGGAGCGCCACAATGATGACGAGTGCGAGTTCCGCACCATCCATTGTAGCTGCGGCGAGCAGATGACGCACCAGAAGCACGTTGTCCACGCACAGAGCCGCTGTCCCATGCGGTTGGTCTCGTGTCCGTTCGACTGTGGTGGCAATAACGATGCCAGTGCAAAGCTGCGCTTCATGGACCTCAAGAGCCACCAGAACAGCGAGTGCCCGAACCGAAGAGTGCGCTGTCGCAATGGCTGCAGCGCCAACAACCTGTTGTTCAAGCAGCGTGGACACCACGAATCTCAGCTTTGTCCGCTTCGCCGAGTGCAGTGCAAATGGGGGTGTGAAGAGACTGTGATCGCGAATGCTCAGCAGTACCATGAGAGCGAAGAGTGCCTCGTGCGGCAGGTCGCGTGCCCAAACAAGTGCGGACAGCGCAACGTGGTGTTCGCAGACCTGGAGCAGCACGTCGCGGAGGTCTGCGCGCGTCGCCTGACGCTCTGCACGCTCGGCTGCGGCCGCAAGGTGCCGCTGCACATTTTAGACACTCACGTGCGCTCCGAGTGCCGTAAGCGAGTGGTGACGTGCGAATTGTGTAACCAGCAGCTTGTGGAGGATGACCGCGTGGCGCACCAGAGCTCCTCGTGCTCGCAACGCATCGCGCTATGCGGGCTCTGCGGCCAGAGCAACATCCCCTTTGGGCAGCTGTCGACGCACCGCGTAGAGCAATGCAGAATGCGCCAGGTGCATTGCAAGTATAAATGCTTTGTGAAAATACTGCTCGCGCACGAGAAGGAGCGCCACGAGAGCACCGAGTGCGCGTTCCGTCCCATCTGGTGCCCGCTCGGTTGCCGCCAGGTGTTGGTCGCCAACACGCTCAAGAAGCACGAGCGCGTGTGCGAAATGCGCTTCGTGGTCTGTTCACTGGGCTGTGGGACAGAGCTGCGCGAGAAAGATCGACTGGATCATGAACGCACCGAGTGTAGCCATGTGCGATTACCGCAGCGGCGAGTGTAGCTATGTTACGTCGATTGATTTGTTAAGATGGTGGTTCATAACAGAAATATCAAACTGATAGGGACACACCCTCTGTTAAATTATACTGTGTGTATAATCGATTCAAAGAGGTATGATGATACAAAACCTGAGAAAATGAAGTTGGACTGACTGAGAAAGCGCACAAGCCGAAGAAGAGAAGAGAGCAGATGCCAAAGTGTCGCCAGTGCCAGCGCTCGCTGGACGCTGAGGCGGCCCCGTCCGCCGGTGCGTGCTGCCTGTGTATGCAGAAGAGATGCGCTGCTATTCACTGATGCGCCCATGTGCTATGCATTCTGTGTTTCTATGGAAATAGGGCCAATCCTGGGCGAGAGCTACGTGCTGCTGCCGACGTCCATCTCGCCGCGCGCGATGCAGCAGGCGTCCAGCATGCTGCTGCTGGAGGAGAGCGCCATGGGCTTCATGGGCGACGCGTCCTCCTTGAGCGTCGCGGGCGGCGGCTACGACTACTTTGCGAGCGGCAGTCAGAACGGCCACGTCATGTCGGACCAGCGCGTGCAGGAGCAGTACTTTGGCAGCGACCAACAGCAACAACGTCAGTCGCCTAGTCGGAAGAACAGCGACACCACTAGCGCAGCAGCATTTGGCAGACGCAACAGCAATAATGGCAGTAATGGTAATGCAAAGGTGAGTGCGAACGCGTACCTCGACAAGCCGTCATCGCTGGGCGAGAGCATGAGCGCGGGCGTCGTGGCGCATGCGGACCTGAGCCACCAGGTGCAGCTCATCACGACCCACCACGCGCATTGGTACGTTGTTGATCATATTGCTTTATAGCCCTGTTGGTATCTCATTCTTGCATATTTGTGTTGATTGTGTAGTGCAGGGATGCCCGTGACCACGCACGCATGTAAAGAGTGCGTCGACAGCATGATTCAGCAGATTGACAGGTGCGTTTTCGTCTTCCTAGCTATATAATTCCATACTTGATGATTGAGTCGCTCTGCTATGTCTACAGACAAGCAGAACGAGCGCGGTTTGACAAGCGAAGCTTCACTGGGTACTTGCACTCGACGGGGTCGTCTGTGCGCAACGAAGAAGTCGACCAGATCAACGAGCGCATCCAATACGTACGTCTGCCTGCATAGTATCATGAGCCGTTTTAATTATATTGAATTGATAGCATGCGCGCTAAATCTCTTAATTTTGTCTCTGTATTATAAAGTATGAAGATGAGCTTGCGGCCCTGGAGGAGAACCTGGCGCTGATGGAGAAGGAGCGCGCGGAGATCCACGAGCGCCAGAGTGCGCTGCGAGAGGACGAGGCGGCGCTCGAGCAGGAGGAAGTGATGATGTGGCGCGAGCTGAACGAACTGCATTTCTACGAAGAGACGTTCATGGACCTGCGTGACGTGGCGCGCGCGCAGATCACGAGCATCGAGGTGAAGAATCAGTCGACTCAGCAGCTGAATATTCTGAATGACATGTTCTACATCGGCCACAGCGGTCCGTTCGCGACGATCAACAACTTCCGCTTGGGCCAATTGGCCTCCGTGCCCGTCGAGTGGAACGAGATCAACGCGGGTTTTGGCGAGGCGGCGCTGCTACTCCAGACGCTCGCGGGCGTTGTCGGACTCGAGTTCTCAGAGTACGTGATCTTCAAGAGAACCTGCGATTATCGTTTGAGTCATCAGCTGATTTTTGATTTTCTTGTGATTTTTTAGTTTTAAAATCGTTCCTCTCGGAAGCTTCTCGAAGATCGTGCGCTTTACGAACCTGCGCATGGAATATTCACTGTACGTGTTCGAAGTTCTATCGATATGGTCTATGTTCTGTCGTGGCTAACAAAACTGCCATGCTGATTTGATATAATGTGAATGTTTTGTGTAGCCACGGGTCGGACCAGGACAATTTCGCCGAGTCGCACTTCAACCTGGGTCTGGGGGCCTGGATCATGTGTCTGCGGCAGCTCATCGCGTTCGTCGAGGCCTCGGACCCGACCATCCGGCTGCCGTACAAGATCTCCAAGCACGCGATCAACGGCCACTCGGTGCTCTTTTTGCGCAACAAGCAGACCGAATGGACGAAGGCGCTCAAGTACGCGCTCACGAACCTCAAGTGGCTGCTCACGTGGGTCTCGACACGCAGCATGCAGCAGCCTCACACTTGAACGATTTAGTTATTTCAGTAGATGGCCTTGAGCTTAGCACAACAGCACAAGAACACACAGAGAAAAATATAAATATATATTCACAGAAGTTGTTCAGAAAAACTCTATCTACTTGTTGTACAAAATGCTGTCCACGCTACGTGGACACGCAGGCATTGGCAGGAATGGGAAAATAATTACGACTCGGCTCGAAGGACACTTCGGAGTTCTCTCTCTCGGCTTCGTCTCTCGCTGTCTCTAATGGGAACACGGGTGGCTCGCTGGCAAAATGGGACTTCTTTTCGAAGCGGCTTCTCTCTCTATGGGCAGGTAGGCTGGGGATGAAATCGTTGTTACATGAGGTTCTCGATCTTGACCGAGTGTCGCTTGGAAGGTGGCGACGACGCGCCCTCGGTGTCGTCCTCGTCCTCGTTGGTCCGTGCGTCCGACGACGACGAATTGCCGCTGCTGCTTTGTGAGGACTCGACCTCGCTGAAGAGCCGCTTCTTCTCCATGGGCGCGCTCTCCGTGACTGTGTCGTGTGCCTCGACGAAGAAGTGCAGCAGCAGCTTCGCGTCCTCACTGTCGGCCTTGGCTTTCGCCACCACGAGCTTCTTTGCCTCAAGGTGCGGCGGCTTGAGCAGCGTCTGCGACTTGTGGGGAGACGACCGCTTTACACGTGCTGCTGCTGCTGATGATGAGTGCTGCTGTGTTCCTATTGATCCGTTCGATGCCGCAGCGCCACCATTCGCCGCAGACGCCAGCGACTCTAGAAAATGACTCTCGACGACCGCGAGCTCTTCGGCGGCGCGCGTGATCGCTAGTTGGTTCTCGTCCGTGTACTCGAGCGCGCGGAAGATCTGCTTGCCGATCGAGCTGTTGCCCTTGAGCTTCTTTGTCACGCGCATCGCTTCACAGTTGAGCCGCTTCGCCAGGTACCAGCGCAGCGACGTGCCGTCCTCGACGTGCAGCAGCCCGCGCTTGAAGTAGTGGATGATCAAATTCGTGAACGCCTCTTCCTCGGGGGTCCACTTGCCGCTGCGCAGGCCCGGCGGACACTTGGACTTGGTCGAGCGCTTCTCTTTTCGCCCTTTCGCAGACGTGTCGGACTCGGTACCGCCGGCATTCGTCGCGCCGCTATTACTGGTTTTTGACGACGCTGTCGCTGCTGATGCGTTTGACACCGAGTTGCTCGACGCGTTGAGCATCACCGCGAGCACGCCGCGTGCCCCACGCGCACTGGCATCGTCATTCGCTCTGTCGCTGTGGTTGTGGCGGTATTTCTCCTCAACGGATGCGTACTCCTCGTGCTTGACGAGCACAGGCACCGGGATGCTCTTCTGCTCGACGTAGTTCTCCTGCTCGGCGTGGTGCGCCATCGCGGCCGCGCGCGCGAGCTGCGGGAACTGTTCACTCGCGGCGCTGCGGTCGCTATTGACCATCGACAGCATGACCTTCTTGGCTATCGTTCTCGTTCGTTCTCGTTCGAGAAGAAGACGTCGAACTTCAATGCCGCGCTTGAAGATGACTGGCTCCTGGGCTGCTGCTGTAGTGTGTGCCCGCTTCTTACCACCGGCAGGCGGGTTGTTGGGACGAGCGCTTCAAGCTGCGCGCTGCTGCGGTAGTTGTAGTCGTTCGGTTGAAGCGGGTGGGCGGGTGCTGTTGAGAGATGTTTGGGCAACGCACTACTACTGTTTGAAGTTGGTGGCTCCAAGGGATTCCGCGACTCTCGCGAGTCGCTTCAAGGAGAAAAGCGCAGACCAGACAGCGAAGGTGGGTGGGCCTCGCTCGACGACACCAACCAAAGGCGGGACCAGCTGCTGCGCACAACAAGAACAACAGACAGAGAGGGAGAAGGTCAGCCATCCCGCCCATCTGCGAGCTCTTCACTCCATCCACCCAACCAGCGCCGCCCGATTCAAAAAGCGAAGAGCTCATTACAGAAAAGAGACATGCGCCGCCACCTGGCACACAACCCCCAAACCCACCTTTTTGGTTTGTGAATTGGCGCTTGGAGCTCGTGGGAATGGCGAGCCTCTGCTTTCACAATCACGAGCCAACGCGATAGCAAAGCTCTGCGGCATGTTCACGACAAAGACACACATAAGAACAAGCGAGCGACTATGCTCATCGCCACAGATAGACAGCACAGAACAAAACAGCGCGCTGCTGAATTGCTCCATATGTTCCCTAAACATCCCTATGTGAAGGCCTATTCCCCCTTTTACACATTCACTTCAACAGAGACGGACGCATTATTCCACACATAGACGCACCAGTTTGGAGTTGACTGCGCGCTGCTTGCAACAGGGATCTGCTTATGGATATTAATATTCACACAACCGCACTCACACGTCCACGGCTCTTGTTTTCTTCCTTGTCCTGGACACGCGCGCGGCCACGACTTGCTGCTTTGTTGCAGGCGATTCTTGTCGGCACTTCAACTGGCCTCTGCCTCGATGGAACAACCACTGGTATTTTCTTTCGTTCTGGTTCCAGAACACCTTTTCAGCCAATCGCTTCAAGTTGAAGTTGTCATTTTGAGCCAATCAGACGGAGACATAAGACAACTTCAACTTGAAAAAAACGGTTGGCTCGCCAAAATTGGTGAGGAGGACATCTGACAGCGCTCCAGAAGGCTTGCAGGCATATGCGTGGATACATGGCTTTCGCTATTCTTATGTGTGCATTCACATTGCTGTGTCGTCAGTAGAGCAAGGATGTGAATGTGCATGTCACGAAGCAATATTTATGTATTGCGCTTCAAATTATTCCTGTTCATCTGCGACAGCCTTACAAAACCCAGGTCAAAATGTGTTTTCGCGCCAAAATAGAATTGTGCAACCTCAATACAAATATCGCCAGTTCACGCCATAAAACCATCCATTGCGACACTAAAAATGACTTTTCTAAGATCAAAGCCCATCTTTCCTATGTGACAAATCAGTTCTCCTCGCGAATAAATCCCAGGTACAAAACTGAATACTAGCCCCTCTCCCTCACAAACGCTCTCACTGGATTTATCACCACCAGTTGGGTCCGCAAAATGACAACAGCAGCACCGCGTGCTCATGCGCAATGAACATGCACCTGTTGGTACCAACGCGCTGGAAGGAAGCGCGCATGCGCCATTGCGCTGTGCGCTGGCGCCACTGCCACCTCTGTGGCATGTGTGGTCAGTTGGTTCTCTGTCTCTATCGTTCTGTGTGTCCGTGGGCGGAACGCGCTTCGTCTGCCGCCCATTGCGCTCGTTCATAGCTTCGCGGCGCAGTAAGTTGAAGTTGTTGTGGATTGTTTATTAGGATCCTAGACGCTGTGCGACGCATTCTTCCGATGCTTTGGACTGCACGCGATCTGCTGCTGCAAGGGTCGTGTGTGGTTTAGATAGAGTGCTACTGAGCGCGTGGACACAGCGCACTGGAACGTGCCAAGGCAAGAACAAATATACGCACATAAGAGGACACATCGGTATTATAACCATCACCTTACGCTATCTATGTGTCAATAAAGCTCAAGCTCAGCAAGTACCCGTGATGCCAACTTGCGCGTTCGTGACAGAACTCAGTCCGCATGGCGTTGACGATCGCCAAGTCGCGGTGCACGCGCGTGTACTTGTCACCCGCGAAGTCCTCGACCGTGTAGCCACACGATCCGACGCGGAAGGTCTTCTCGTAGGCCATTCTCCTGCCGCACGTCTGACTCGCGGACGTGTCAAAGCTGTTCTTGCAGTCCGAGAGGCCGTCGGGGAAGCCCGCGGCACCATTGGCAAAGTATGTGAACGAGCTCAGCACGACTTTGACGTGCCAGTCGGCGTCCGTGCGGCTGAAGAGCTGTGTCTTGAAGCCGCGGTGCTTGGCCACGTCCTTGTCCTTGATGAGCATGGAGCCCTTGTCGCCCATGTCGCGCGTGCTCGAGTCGGGGCTCTACTGGTCGTGGCTGTCGTTCTGCACCACGAAGCGCGACGGCGGGAGGATCCACGAGCCGCACACGGGCATGCTCTTCGGGTAGTCGGACGACCAGAACTTGAGCTTAGCGATGTCGGTCGTCGAGATGCCCGCGGTCGCGTATTTGGCGTCCAGGCCTTTGTAAAAGTTGTAGCCCGAGTCCGCGTTCCAGGCGAGCATGTCGGCGTCGGCCGGGCCAACCAGCACCTCGCCCCACATGAGAAAGTCGGACGGGAGACTGCCGCCCATGGCCTTGTTGAGTTCGCCCAGGATCGCAGCCGCGTCCGTGGGGCCAATGTACTTGAACGCGTCGATGTGGAAGCCGCTGAAGCTAATTCCCAGCAGGTTCACAAAGTACTGCGCGATGCGCTCGCGCACCTAGGGTTTCGCCGTGTTGAGGTCGCTGAACCCCACGAGCCAGCCGTTCTGGACCGGGAACGCGTCCTCGTACGAGTCAACGCTGCGCTCGCAATGGAAATCGGTCGGACTAAACGGCACGACCGGGAACTCGAGCGTCGGCCGAAAGCCCGTCTATTTGTTAAGCTCGTACTGGGACTTGTGCGTGAAGTAGGTCGAGCCCTCGGTGCTTGACAGCGCGCCCCACTTCTTGCACGTGGCTCCATCGAGCGTCCGGTAGTGCTCGCTCACGTCGTTGCCCGCGCCCGTCATGTGGTTCACGACGGCGTCGGCGTACACGCGGACGCCATTGGCCCTGCAGGTCTGGATCATGGACCGCAGCTGCGCGCGCGTGCCCATGCGCGAGTGCAGACGGTAGCTCACGGGCTGGTAGACGAGGTACCACGGGTTGCGCTTGCCGTAGAGCGGCCAACGGTCCGAGAGCACGGCCTCCTGCGGTGGGCTGATCTTCACGCCCATGTAGCCGGCTTTGCCCAGAAAATCCTTGCACTCGGCCTCAATGCCGGCGTACGGCTAGCCAAAGAGGTCCGCGATCGCGCCTTTCTGGCCTCCAATCATGGCTGCAGGCTGAGTGACGGCGTTCGCCTGCCAGACAAAGTTCACCGGGTCCAGCTCGAGCGTCCAGGTCTCACCACTGGTGGACGAGCACGCCGCTTTAATGACCAGGTCCTTGGTCAGCGAAGTGTCCACCTTGAATGTCGCGGAGGAGTCCACGCGCCGTTGAACGAGTACGAACACGTCGCGGTGGACACACGGAGATTCGTGCGAACGCTCACGGTCGCGGACGTGCGACCCGAGGCGTACATCACGTTGACGTACCCGTGAGTGAGCGTTAGTCCTGGGCTGCCTGCGTCCAGCCAGTGATGTTGCGCGGCAGCGTCTGCTAGATGCACGCCAAGAAGCTCCTATTCAGCCACAAGACCCCGACATCGCCGCCATCTTCAACGAAACCATTATCTCCGAGGAGGTCGACAGACGAGTCAATAGTAACGGCAAGCGCGCTCTTCAGAATGTCACGACGATGCACCAACGAAAGCGAGTCGTCTTGTTGATGTGCGAAGATGAGTTGCAGATGACAAAGAGGGATTGTTCGCCAGAGCAGTCCAAGCGTTTCTTGACGTCTTTCGCGCAAACGTGAACGCCAACAAAATGAAAGCCAGTCGATGGTGGAAGGAGCGCGACGAGCTGACAAATACAGATCGTGACGAGCCTCTGTCGTTGAGTTCCAGGCAGCCCGGCATCAATCGCAAAGTTCTCAGCAAAGCTCAAAAAGGCCGAGGTCCAAAGACACAGCCTTGGGTGACGTGGCTCTGTGGCGAGCTAGAAGACGAGTTCGATCGTTTACGCAAGGCTGGGGTCAAGTTCTCAGCAAAACTGCTGAAGTATCTCGCTATCGACCTTCTTGAAACCTCAACTCACAGTGTTTTGCGGGACGTACACTCAGGATGGTAACACAATCTCGCAGGAGATCGATGACCGCTGGATTCGCCGCTTCATGAACAATCGCAACAGCGTTGGCCGTGCTCAGGAAGGAAATTGACGCAAAGGTGAGCGCGACAAGCAACATGAGTCGCTCGTGCATTGCTCTCTGCTGCGATCAATATTAACAATTACACTATAGTGCTTTGCTTAATGGCAGGCCAATGTATCAGACTCGCGTCCACTCCCAGCGTTGCTACTCGGTATGTTGCACAGCCCAACGAGGCGTCATGCTGCCATTTTGGCTCAGAATTTGTACATGCAATTTTACTTTTTGAGGCCTGCACTCACGGATTTCGGCCAATTCTTTTTTGTATGTATATCATTCATTCGGAAGCATCACTTCCACGCCGTGCCACGGCCGCTGCAAGTTGTTTGAAATCTGCGAAAGATGTTCTTCGCTTTTTTGCAGCGAAGTGCTGCTATTTTTTACTGTGAGTGCCGTCAGTACCACATGATGGAAAGACAGGCATCAGAACCTAGACAAATAAGCCATTGGTGGCATTCCAAAAACCTATCAAATCAAAGTTTAAATGTAATTTCGTAGGATCAGCAAATCTCTGTTTGGTGGGGCTACATACAGCCGTCAGTTTCGAAAAGCAAGCAAAGGCAACATACGATGAGGCCCTAAGAGCTGCTGCTGGTAATCACAATGCGTGGGTGTGAGCGGTGCAATAGACGCAGGATCTTCCTTCCTTTACGACTGCGTGATCTGCTGCGAGAGCGAAACTATCTGTCGTCGCCTTCGCTCCTGCGTGATCAGACAGCGTCGCCGTGGTACATCCTGTACGCTACGCGTGACAAGCAAGCGTTCATTATCATGGTGTCGATTCCATCGGAGTTGTTTGAACTGTTGCTTGCTTTTTATCAGCACTACATCAGCAAGAGCGGGCCAGGTCGCCGTGGCAGACCACCAAGGATCCCGCACAAGCATATTGTTTTCGGTATGCTCTTTCACTTCTATACGAATGCTGGCAAGCACAAGACCCTGATGGAGCTTTTTGCGGTCCCACCTGCAACGATAGCACGAATTCTGAAGAATGCAGAAGTGGCCCTCGCAGCGGCACTACAACAGGTTCCTGGTGCTGCAATCAGCCGGTCATCGATCGAGACTCAGCGCCGCTGGGCAACAGAAACACAAGCAAGAGAACCACGTGGTACCGGCATCTTCGGCTTTGTGGATGGGGAAAACCTACGAGTGCAGCAGCCCACAGATGTCGAGCTTCAAGACGCGCACTATAACGGTACGCAGCATTGGCTGCATACTGCGTTTGTTACTAGCGTTCTCTGCTACGGTGTCGATGACACACTGATCTGGGGCCGTCATGGCTACCCAGGATCCTGGAATGATGAAGAAATGAGCCACGCACTCCAAGAGAAGCTCGCGGACCCATCGCTCGTCGGAGACAAAATGAGGCTCGTGTCGGACTCCGCCTTCTCGGTTAATGGCATCATCACCAGCAAGATCGTCACACCGATCAAAGAAGGCGACCTCGAGCGTGTCCCTCCAGAGTGTCGTTTGGCCTTGACAGCACTGAGTGACGCGATTACGTCTCTCCAGCAAGCGGCAGAGTGGGGAATGGGTCAGCGACGAAGGTGTATCGACTGCTACAGCTGCCGCAACCATTTCAGCCTGCCTTACGCCAGCTACGACTCGAGATCATTTACAAGCTTTACAATTTTAGAGTCCGTGAAACAGGCATTAGTCAGACCAAAAATGTATTTGGTGTGTAATAGTGCTGTGCGCTTTAACACTCTCAGCACGTTACTATTACTGATTATCCTGTGCGTAGCCTAAAATGTGAGCGAGCATTGCCATGTGCACTTGATACATGCGTTGTTCGCGCTGAGAGCGTTCCTCCTCTTCGCCACGACGACGATCATCCAGGGCAAGTGTCTATTGTCGCTCCCGCTCGTCGGCGTTGTCACACCGTTTCCTCTTTCGCTCGTCGCGCGCTGCCGATCGAACTGTCTCGCGCTCGTCCATTAACACAAAAAGAGACATCGCATCCATCTCACTAAACTCACTTTGCTGCGCGTTGTGAATCAAACCGTCAATTGACTGGCACTTCTGCGCTGTATACGACTTGGCAACATTGCCGTTGGTACTTTCGTCGCGCGAGGCGCTTGCCTAGTTGGGCAAGCTCTGAGTTAGTCATCCCAACTCGGTTAGGCTTTTCGACGGGCGTCGAGGCGGCGAGTGTTGAGATGGTGAGCATTAGGGTGGCCGAGACAGTTTCTACTGGAGAGACGGCTGCTGATGGCGTTGCAGGTGCAGACGGCTGCTCGCGCTCGTGTGTGTCGCTGTCATGTGCAATGTCGTCCACTTAAGTCGGGGAGAGCACGATGCGGTCGGCCACAGCACGCGCTTCACCAGCCATGGTGTTGTCCGTCCTGTCAAGCGACGCTACAGAAGCAGAGAGATCGATCATGCGCTGCACTCGCTTGGCGTGGACGACTGTTGGTGGGCAGGAAGGATCACGTGTCGGCTTTTTGGTGTTCTTTAGTGTCGTGAACTTGAGCCGAATGGCTGCGATGTCGCGGTACGGGAGCCCGCCAGATGCACGATTGTAAGCTGTCTCGACCCACTCCCAACTGCTTACGCCGAGCGAAGGGACCTTCTCAGCCTGAGTGAGCATGAGGTCGACATTCTCCTCGCTTCAGTTCATTTCACGACGCGCCATGTTGGTCTTTGGCTTTACGTGGGGTCTGCCACCAGTCAAACTGAAAGAGAGTGTAAGCCAGCTGTTTGATGATCAAAATATCTGAATTTGCTGAGACCATATTCTGGTCTTCGCAAATTTGATAGGCCACCAAACGGAGTATTTACTTTTACCAAATATTTGATTTGATAGGTTTTTGGAAGGCCACAATTGAACAATATGAAAGTGCAATCAAGTTGAAATTTTGTTACGATTTACACACTGTCTTCAACTGCCTGAGGAATAGCCTTGCAGAACGCTTTTCGGATGGTTTTCACGTCGATGGATTCCCGAGCGGTGATCGTGCGCCGGGTCACGGCCATGTGCTTACCCTTGGCGCTTGACTGGGTTACTTCTTGGAGCCACAGGCTTCTCATCATGCTCTTGAGAGGGTCCATGACCCCAAAATCCAGGGGCTGGCAGACGTACGTGCTGTTCGATGGTAGGGGACGACTATTGCACAGGCTTCGACCGCGACGGCCTCTTGGGCGGTTTCGGTGTCAATCGTTCCGCCTGGCCTGTCCTTTATAATAAACAGAATTGACAGTTTCTTTCCATCTGCTTGAATTGTAAGAACAGCCGTAAGTCTATCAAAATGCTTTGCCCCATGACGTACCTTAGTCGCGGATCCGCGAACACCCCAAACATTCCCAGGGGGCATACTGTAATCGACCCCGTCTCGTCAACGTTGTAGATCCCGTTAGAACAATAGCTGAACTTTCCTCAAAACTGAACCGCAAAACGTGCGCGAGTCTCAGCGAGATGTGCCGTGCTCTCCTTCGTCAGGGTCAGCTTCTGCTGGAAGAGTCATGGCGATGTGCAAAGCGCTGGCAGAGCTTCATGATGGCGTCGTATCCATTCCTGTCCGCCCTGAAGGTGAGAAACTACTTCTTGTAGTAGGTCTTGATGAAGAAAAACATGGTTCTTGTCACAAGTACCTGCAGTATGTTTAGCATCACGTCTATTAGATTATTATATGGCAAGCAAGCAAGCGGTAAAAAACGAGTTTGACGACTGCCTTGGTTTCTCGCACGTGATCTTTCATAAACGCCAGTAAGTCCTTCGCAAATGGGATGCTCTCTGGTCTTCCTTGCCCACCGAGAGTCGTTCTTTTCTCGTAACCAGCGAAGCCGCTAATCACTTCTTCCTTCTCCACCCAGCCTTGCAGTGTACGGCGAGGGATGTTTAGTTGGTCTGCGGTATGACGCACGCTGCTCTCGTGAGCAATGATAAATGCTTGCCGCTTGTCCTTGATGCTGTAGGTCTTCAAGCGATGCGGCGGCCGTCCCTCACCAGGCTCGTCCACACTCTCGCTCACTGCCTCCTTGGCTTCCTCGATCTCTCCCTCGCTCATTGCTCGTGTTATGGATTGCGGCCGTGTGTGTGAGCGCCAAACCACGTGGCGCCTGCGATCCACTGGTTTTACTATCTTAAAACCAAGCCAAAATCTGACGCAATGTGATTGGCTAGAAATAATTATTTGATACTCCACACACGGAAATCCGATTCTTTCAGAGGGCGGGCGAGTTTTTCCGTTGTTACCTATAACTACAGAAAAGAATGTACGTTTTCTCACCAAAGTACGTGACATCCATCGAAGATTACTACTAGCAGCAGTGCGGGCTTTTCAAAATCTGTTCATCATCCTAACCCACCACTCCGACTCTCGAATAAATAATAAATCAAGCCCGACCAATCAGAAGCCAGGCTAGTCGTTTCAACCATGAAAGGCAAAGCTGAAACTCGGGACTTTCCATCGAGTAACTAACTGGTGGAGGTTCTCCTTGCTCCTCGCAACTTCTGCGGCTCTTCTTCTTCTTTCTGCGTCGCTTCGAATCGCACAACGTCGCGTTCCTTCCAAGTCTCTCTGGTCACCGTCACGAAAGCCATCGTAGCTTCTACTCTTCCACCCGCTCTCAGCCCTTCTCAATTCTTCATTTGCGCTGTTTCCTCCGCATCTCCAGCCAGCGATCCCTCCAGCTCTTTCTCCACGCGCTCCGTCTTTCTCGTCCCCAAGGCTTCTTACGACGTTCACGTGTTAACGCTCTGAGTCAGAGCTCCTCCTCTCCTCTGCAATATGGCCACGGCCGCGTCCAACTCGAGTGGCTCTCTCGCCGACCTCATCGCGAACGCGACGACCGTCATCCTCAAGAACGCTACGAATGCCACCACCGCCGTGCCACTGCCATCCCCGTCCGCAGTCATCAACTCGCTCGCGCCATTGGTCAACAATGCCTCGCATGTGAATGTGACGGCCGCAGTGACCCCGAGCCCGGCGCAAGTGGCCGGCATGGCCGCCAAGAAGGCGATGCTGGCGTTCATGCTGCGCAAGATCCACACGCTGCAGCTCTTCTTGCTCACCGGCTACGGAATCATGTTCTTCCTCTGCGTTGTGCTCATCTCGTACCTGCGCTTCAACCGCCACGTGGCCTTCAAGGGCGACGAGAGCGCCGCGCGCAAGATCATTCTCCCTGCCTTCGAGCCGCTGCTAGCTGTCCTCGCGGTCACCACGGGCGTCTACACGATCTTTTTCTGTACAGCACTGCTCGTGGACCTGTACACGTACGAGATCGCGAAGGTCGCGACCGAGGTCTTCTACTCGGGTCGACAGTTCGTCTTCCTGAGCGTCGTGGTCTTCATGATGCAGTCCTCAGTCTCAGGTCCAGCGCTACGACGCTCGATCGCCATCACCTTTGTGCTCTCGACGTACACGATTCCGATCGTCTGGTACATGGTGACGTACCGTCCCGCGAAGGAGTTTTATAAAGCCATCACGATCTCGCGCGCGCCCATGCTACTGCTGTACACGTACATCTTCATCCGCCCTCCTGGAAGGGCCAGCAAGCGTACGCTCCGGGAGTTCTGCGTCTTCGCGTACATTTACTACAGCCTTCTGTTCACGTACAATGAGCTCTTCCACCAGAACAAGCTCGAAGCAGGTTTCAACCTTACGTACGCCAACCTGCTCTGCGGCTCGCTCTGTCCGCTCGTCATCTGGCGCGTGCTCCAGGCCGACACGGAGCACTGGCGCGGCATGGGCCAGCGCGCCGTGGCGCTCCAGCGGCTCTTCCGCCAGAACAAGAACCTACCCGAGCGCGTCTCGTCCAAGGGTCTCCACGTGCTCATCGAGATGCACCGCAAGTACATCATCGACTTTGCCTACTTGGAGCTCAAGCAGCGCATCGGTGTCGGCGCGAGCGCGATCGTGTTCAACGGGATCCTCAAGTCTGCGATCCCCGTGGCCGTCAAGGTGTACACGCCCGTGGACTTCACAGAGGACACGGTGGCCGAGTTCTCTCAGGAGGCCGCACTCTGCGGGGCGCTACACCACCCGAACATTGTCAAGTTCTACGGCATGTGCGTGTGTCCGCCGACGATCTGTCTCGTCTCGGAGCTCTGCCAGGGCAGTCTAGAGGACGTGACGTGCGCGATCTCGAGGCGCACGCAGCACCATAACCGGCAGCAGATGCTGCTCAACTTGGCGTACATGCTGGACGCCTCGCGCGCCGTGGCCTACATCCACAGCTTCTCGCCACCGTTCGTGCACCGCGACATCAAACCCGCCAACTTCCTCGTCGACGCCGAGTGCACGGTCAAGCTTACGGACTTTGGCGAGTCCCGCAGTCTACCGCGCGACTGCATGGGCTCGGGAAAGGGCTTGAGCTCTTCAAGAGGCAGTGGTAGCAATGGGAACAAGGAGGCCCAAGCGCAAGCCATGAGATCAAGCGTCGCGCTCAACAGTGGCGCGAATCTGCAGCGCATGCGTGGTGCGTCCATGGCCGCCGAGGACGCTGGCGTGCGCATGACCGTCAAGGGCACCGTGGACTACATGGCGCCTGAGATCATCCAGGGCAAGGCCGGACAGGCGACCTACGGCGAAGCCGCGGACGTGTACTCGCTGGGCATTACCATGTGGGACATTTTGAACCCGGGACGCGAAAAGTTCCCGACGTCCAAGAACAACCATTTCCTCGTCTTTGAGGGCGTGACGGCCGGTGAGCGGCCCGAGATGGACACGCGCGTGCACCCGGGCCTGCGCGCGGTCATCGAGAGCTCGTGGAACGGCGACCCGCGCCTGCGGCCGTCGGCGCAGAACATCGTGAGCATCCTTGAGGGTATCCAGGAGGAACTCTGTGCGGCCTTCGCCATGGAGCTCAACGACGAGCTCGAGGACGCGCTGCTGGCGTCGCGCAAGCAAACCGCAAGCCTCGTGGACCAGAGCTTCAGTGGAAACCAGGCCATCGACCTCATGGAGTCTTCGCAGTACGTGGGCTCCGTGAACGAGGCCATTCGTCTCGGCAACGCGCTTATGGACGCCGGTCTCATGCACCACCTCAAGCACGCGCGACCCTTCGAAGGCTCGGATGCCATGTACTACTTTGACGAGAGCAACATCAACCTGTGCAAGCCACTGGTGGTCGGCGCCTATGACGGCAACGGCCGCGTCACCACCGCCACGGCTGGTAAGAAGATGGCAAGTGGTGACGACGACGAGGCCATGACTGTGCTGAGCGCGTCCGGAGGGATCCGTCGGTCACGCCAAGTCTCGCACGTCACGAGCTCCACAAACGGCAACACGATCTCCGAGTACCTGCGCGGTGGCAGCTCGCAGTCGGACCAGCCGATCCTCGAGAACGGTCTGTGCGCTTGCAGCAAGCTGGGCCAGCGGCTCCAGGTGCCCAAGGCGAGCGGCGGCGTGCGCCGGCGCTTCCGCCGCAAGTACAAGGTCATCGCGGAGGAGAACGTGCTGGCGGCACGCCTGCTGCACGACGACCAGAGCATCATCTCGGGCTCCACCGTCGAGCGCTCGCGTTTCGACTCGAGTGAGTTTGACTACGTCAACTCGCACCACGGTAGCGTCATGCTGTAAGTACAAGAGTGAGGGCGGTGAGTGAGTGTCAGACATCTGGTTTTGCAAGAATGTGTACTGGTAAACCCTTTTATATACGTTATTGTAGATTTGAGTGAGTCAATTATATATCAAGCGCTTTTTGATCTTGCGAATTGTATATTTTCCCTGCTGCCTTGTATAATTTTCTCGACGGTTTTGTTTTTGTGTGAAAGTGAAAGTTCACCCAGTGGCCAAAAAGCTCAATAGTGGACAGAAAATCAAAAATAAATGAGAAACGCGTGAGGGGCAGCCAGGCACATCCGTCGCGCGCGTGTGATCGCTTCACTTCCTTCTTGCCACACAGCTCCTTCCTTCTTCTCCAAAAGTGAGGTCAGGTTCTCTCTCTATCTCTCTCTCTATCTCTCTATGGTGTCCTCACTCTCGAATCCGCCAGCGTCAGCTCAAGCGCCCGCCCACTCAAGAACCCGTCCAAGCAACCAACACGACAGCAATGGCCTCCGTATCCACGATCCCCACCACGACGCTCGTGTCGCTCTCGGAGAAGCGCGTGCACGAGCGCTACTCCCAGTCGAGTGACTCGGCGCTCGACGCGTCCAAGCAGCAGTTGCTCGAGGCGCTCAAGACACTCGTGGAGGCGCGCACGCTGCAGGACGCCAAACTTTGGAGCACGCGCACGTCACTCACGGGTCCGCTCGCCAAGGCCGTGGAGCAGTACTACGTCATGTTTGGTCGTGGGCTGCACACGCCCAGCAAGGAGAGCGTGGCCGTACAGGAGGCGCATGACCTCCAGGTCGGCTTCCTCAAGCACTACATGGACGAGGACGTGCGCTTCGGCGACGAGCGCGGCCTCGCCACGGTCTACGAGCAGTGGAAGCGCTACGCGCTCTACCACTCGTCCATGCAGGTGGCTATGGTCGGCGCCGAGATCCGCGAGGCGGCCGACGGAGGCGATGAGAACGGGACCGAGGTGATTGCCAAGGGCACGCTCACGGTCAAGCTCGACCGCGCGACGCTCGAGTACCTCTTCCCGCACATTCTAGCGGACGAAGCGCTCGTGCAGCAGCTCGTGGGCAAAGAGGTGGTATACGACACGTCCACCACGTACGCGTTCAACGCGGTCGGTCAGGTCGTGGCGCAGGACCTGGCCGTGGACTTTTACTCGGGCTTCCGCAAGATGCTCGGCGGCAATGACTCGGTGGTCTCCAAGCTACTGCGTGATGCGCTCATCAACGACCACTCGAAGCTCGGGCTGCTCATTGACGAGTTGTAGAGAGTGAGAGGAAGATTATTCATTGCTGCTGCTGGTATATTGTGATTGTTGACAATTTGATGAAAATATATTTTGTGAAGTACGGTACTACTCTTGAGAAGAACCGGCGTAGAAGAAGATCGCGTACGTGCCTAGGCGTTTCTTCTGATGGCCGTACCGTAGTTTAGAAGAGTCGCTTGCGACCGTCTTACGGTCGTCAGGCAGCTCATTTTCTTCTAAAAATTCTCCACTTCTCTAGAATAACATACTGAATCGAGACTTTTGATTGGTAGAAAAAAGGCCCACAAAATACGACTGACGTTCACTCAGCGGTTGTCTCGGTCAAGTGGACACTTTCTGGGCTGCGAAATGATGCGATATGTTGTCCAGCTTACTCTTTCGCAAGACATCGTGAGCGCTCCAGGCACTCGACGCACCGACAGAGTCCTTGTGCTGCTGCAAACCTATCTGTAACCGAGCACAGCCGCAAATGCCGATGCCACACCCAAACACTGTCATTCGTGTGATTGTTGTTTGCACACGTAGGTATGTGTTGTGTATTACGCGTGTCGTGCGTCTATAAAGTGTCTCTGCTGCTGTGTCTAGTTAGTAGTACGTGTTCTCCTCGAGCCAGCCCTTGGCGCGGAAGATGCGGCCAGTCTTCTTGTCCACGTACGAGCGCGACGTCTTGCGCAGAATGAACTTGCGCGTCTCGTCGTACGCGAAGATGAAGAGCGAGAAAGGCATGGCGCAGAACCAGTGCGTCAAACGAATAGCATCCGTTCTGAACACGCCCTGCAGAAAGCCCGCGTAGCAGAACGCCACACCCACGATCGTCTCGAAGACGATGCCCATGTTCAAGACACTGTTATCCATGCCCTGGTCCACGATCGACAACAGGCGCGTGCGGCACACAATCAGGTTGGCCCACTGGGACACGATGATCGCCACGAAGTACGCCGTCTGCGTCACGGCCAGCGCCTTCGCCTGCATCATGCGCGACATGATGTTCGAGTACGTCGCGCCGCTCGTCGAGTCCTCGGTCGTAAAGCCCGCGCGGTAGTCGAGCAGGCACGCGTCGCCCGTGCACGCTGGGGTACCAGTTGCACTGGCGGCCACAGCCACGTGCACAGCTTTGCGGTAGACCGCCTGCGAGAGCGTGAAGCTCTCAGTGGCCGAGACGCTGCCGTTGAGCGCCAACACGTTCACCTCCGCGTCTCGGAAAGCCTTCTTCGCATTGTTCGGTGCCTTCACCGAGTCCTTTGTGTTGCCTGCGTCCGTGATCCCAAACACGCCCAGTGGCTGGTAGCTCATGAACACGTCGCTCACGAGCTTCGGGTCGAAACCCTCGGCGTCCTTGTCACTCACGTCCCAGCGCAGCCAGTGCTTGTTGAAAAAGTGCGAGCGGCGCGCGCGCATCGGGTAGTACGGGCGGTAGCCGGCGCTCCAAGCTGCCTCCATGGCCTGTAGCGTCACGACGTCCTGGTCGGCCGTGTAGTCGCCGTACGTCGCCATCTTGAGGCGGTCATAGCCCGCAGGCTTCGAGTTCGAGCCCTTGAAGTTGGCCAGCGCGTACTGACAGTCGTTCACTTTGCCGTCGTGGTTGGGTGCCCAGAAGATGCGCGCGTCGTAGATCGAGCCGCCAACTGGGATCGTCGCGTTGAACTCGCTCTCGCACACAGGCGTCTCGCTCAGCCCCAGCGACGTCCACAGTCCCTCGTCGTTCTTGTGGCGCCCGCCGGCCGTGCAGAACTCGCCGCCCGTCGTCTTGCACCACATCACCTGGCGGCCAAAGTTCGTACCCATGCCAAGTCCAGGGAGCACAGCCGGTGGATACCCAAAGTCGTTCATGACCGTCAGGTACGTGAACATACCGGCCGCAGCCTCAATGATGCCGATCTGCAGGTACGAGAACGAGATGAGCTTCTTGGTCACGAGGCGGTCGACCGCCGCATTGCGTGGGGCTCTTGCCATGATGTCATTCTCGGCGCCTTCGTAGGCCATCGAGATCGCAGGTACCATGTCCGTACCCAGACAGATCGCGAGCATGAGCACGGTCGTCAGCGGCAGTGGGATGCGCATCACAATGTTGAGCAGGAACGGCACGAGCTCTGGGATGTTGGCCGCGAGCGCATACGCAATGGACTTCTTCAGGTTGTCAAAGATGATGCGACCCTCCTCCACGCCGCTCACAATCGACGCAAAGTTGTCATCCAAGAGAATCATGTCGGCCGCCTCCTTGGAGACCTCCGAGCCCATGATGCCCATGGCCACGCCAATGTCCGCCTTCTTGAGCGCCGGCGAGTCGTTCACGCCGTCGCCCGTCACAGCCACAATCTCCTTGCGGCGCTGGCAGTTCTCCACGATAATGAGCTTCTGCTGCGGCGACGTACGCGCAAACACGATCTGCGAGTGGTCAAGGATGCGGTCCCACTCCTCCTGCGGTGTGTCCACGCTGATGTCCCAGCCAGGCACGACAATCGCAGGCGCGGTCGCTGGGTCTTCGTAGCCAGCGCTGCCTGGGACGAGACCGCGACTGGCGTTGCCCTCTTCAATGTCCTCGCGCGTGGGGCCCCAAAGGATGCCGACCTTGTGCGCAATGGCCTTGGCCGTCACGGGGTGGTCGCCCGTGACCATGATCACGCGAATACCAGCAGTCTTGCACTTTTCCACGGCGCCAGGGACCTCAGCACGCGGCGGGTCGATGAGCGCCATGAGGCCGATGAAGCACAGCGACTCCTCGGCGTTCGGGTCGGGCTTGGGGATCGCAGTGTAGTCCACGTCCTTCTCGCCCAGGGGAAAGTTCGGGATGTCAGTGTTGAACTTGTAGTCCGCAGGGTACTTGACCGGGTCCAGGACCTTCTCGGCGAAGCCCAGCACGCGCATGCCGCGCTTTGAGAGCTCGAGCTGCAGGTGTTCAATCTCAGCCAATCGTTCAGGTGTGAGCGGGACCTCCTCGCCGTTCAGCATGAGCGTTTGGCAGCGCGCGATGATGCGCTCGGGCGCGCCCTTCATCACGAGCACGAGAGGCTTACTGTCGTCGTTCTGCTGCTTGTGGATCGACACCTGGTACTTGTTCTTCGAGTTGAACGGAATTTCCTTCACCTTCAGGTTCTCGGTGCGGTACTCGATCACGTCCTTCTTGTCCTGACAAAACTTGATCATCGCCGACTCGGACGCGTCACCAATCGTCTCCCAGTTCATTTTGCCGTCGGCATTGCGGATCGGCAATGGAGCTCCTCGCGTGATGGTCAGCGACTCGCCAGAGCCACTCATGACCTTCTCGTACTTGGACTCTTCGTCAAAGACCGCGTTGTTGCAGAGCGTGGCGCAGCGCTGCAGGCGCTGAAACGACACGTCGTTCAGACTGTAGCTGCCCACGGGCGTGAGCGAGCACTCGGCATCCCAGATATTGTTGTCGTAGACCACGTTGGCCACCGTCATGACGTTCTGCGTGAGCGTACCCGTCTTGTCCGAGCAGATGCACGTGGTGGAGCCGAGCGTCTCGACGCCCTGGAGGTTCTTCACGAGCATGTTCTTACCGGCCATGCGCTTGGCCGCGAGGCTCAAGCACACGGTCACAGTCGCGAGCAGACCCTCGGGCACATTCGCGACGATGACGCCGATCATGAACACCAGGTTGGACACAAAGTCCGTACCGATGAGGAAGCCTACGACGAAGAAGAAGAGCCCGATGATCGTTGCCACGAGCGCGATCACGTGCACAAAGTGGTCGATCTCCTTGGCAATGGGCGTCTGGTCCACGACGGTCGAGGTCGCAAGGCGCGCGATGCGGCCCATGACCGTCTTGTCGCCGATGTTCACGACGATACCCTTGCCGCTGCCCTGTGGAATGAACGTGCCGAAGAAGCACAGGTTCTTCGTCTCGAGCGGGTTCTCGTCCGTACATTGCGGGATGCGCTTGAGCGGCTCGGGCTCGCCCGTGAGCGACGAGTTGTCGACCGTGAGGTCGTCCGAGCACTCGATGATACGAATGTCCGCGGGTACCTTGTCGCCGCCCTTGATGACAACGAGGTCACCGCGCACGAGCAGCGACGCGTCGATCTTCTGCGACTTGCCCTCGCGGATGACCGTGATCATCGTTGGCATCATGTTCTTGAACGACTCCATGAGGTTGCTCGAGTTGTAGTTCTGCACGTACGAGAACGAACCGGTGATGAGCACGACGAGTGCCAGGATGATGCCCAAGTACAGATTATCCACGGAGTACTGGATGCCGTAGCTCACGAAGCACATGAGCGAGCCAGCCCAGAGCAACAGGCAGAAGAAGCCCGTGAGTTCGCGCCAGTACTTGAGCCACTCGGGCACCTTCTTGGGCGGCGTGAGCTGGTTCAGCCCCTCGGTCTCGCGGCGCATGTCCACGTTGTCGGCGTTCATGCCGTGCTCAATGTCCGTAAGCAGTTCGGCCGCGAGCTCGGCCACGCCCATCTTGTGCTCCGTCATCACGAGCTCGCGCTTGGCCTCGTCGGCGCTCTCGGCGGGCGTGAGCGCCACGCCTCCGCTCTCGGCGGCCGCCTGCTTGGACTTGTTGGCGCGGCGCGCCTGCTTGCGGCTCTCAATGCGCTGGCGCATCTCGGTCGTGGCCGCGATGATCTCGGCCGACGAGCGCACGGACGAGCGACGCGAGGGCACGCGCTGCTGCATGCTGTTGTGCGGCTCTGTCGAGGCTGGATACGCATCCTCCATGCGCACGAAGGCCTGCTTGGGGGTGCTGGGCGGCGCGTCGTCCATGTTGCGGTGTTCCGGTGGCGAAGAAGTCTACTGGCTGAAGAGAAGAAGTGGAGACTTGCGCGCTGGCGGAGAACTTACCGACTGCGGCTCGATCAGCGGCTGGCGGCGGAGCAGGCGGCTGTGGCATGGCGGTAAACAGAGGAGAGGCGACACGTTCGTACACAGAGAGAGGCATCCAGCAGCCAGCCAGATCCGCCAGCCCACATGTCGGCTCGCGTGTGGGCGACGGGTGGCATCCGGATAGTGAAGAACAAAAACGCGCGTTCTCATTTTATTCTTTTTCTGCGCAGGAAAACACCTGGAATACTGTATGTACTGCAAGAATGAGAGATAGACTTCAAGACTTGCTTTTCTAAGATCATTCTCAGAAATGTAAATGTTTTTCATACAATACATAAATAAAAGTTGAAGTAACATAGTCTAAACATGCTTTTCCACTTCAAAAGTTATCATTTTGGTTTTTGCTGACTTATGGACGAGGGATAAAAACTGAACCGTTTGAGATAGGCGCACATCGAATGTGTATGTACTCAACAACAGCAAATACATAAAGGATTCACTATGACGATACGACATCCCATATGTTAATTTCCATGGGAGAAGAAATTCGCCTGTAAGTATACGTGCCTGGTATACGTGCTCGGTCCATGGAAATGTTGTACAAACGGCTCGAAAAAGTGAGTTCCACTCATGCGACCCAAAAATCAAGTCATCTAAACCTGCAAGCGCACCTACTATCGATTTTATCCGGCATATTTATTGCTGGTATACGCTATACGATGTTTCAGACATATCCAACATTCAGACGTTGCGCATCACCTCTCCTTTTAGATATCCATTCTCTTCTTTCTCTTCGATTCTTAAACAAATCGATACCTAAGAAGAATGACAGGGTACCAGATCGATTTTACTCGAAATCACACACGGATGACCACAACGTCGCCATCACACGTCAACAATCGTGCGCTCAACATGGCAACATGCCTCCTGTGGTTAATGCAGCATGCGAATAATAATGATCGTTCAGACACCCACAATGGCAAGGTATTCTGCTGCATTGTTTTCTCGGATCTGGTTTGGCTTCTCGCGCGAGCGCTTTGTCGCAGTCGAGTCAAACGCTCGCTCGACTGTCTCTTTTTCCGAGTTAATCGATTTTTGCTTCGTTCGACTGGATTTTTCCACTGCAACCACTCATCAGCGCCAATCGACAGCTCATACGGAGACAAGGAGCTCTCAGGTCTTCACCTGCAATACGAGCGAGCACAAGCAGGACGGCGTCGGCCGAAATGAAACAACAGACGGCAAGCCCTTCCAGTTATATATGATAACCTTGCGTGTGTATTTGACTGAAGATTCGCTCCTTGGCGCTTGCTCTTCCAGGACGACATGGTACTGCCACCGACAAAGTCGCGAGGCTCCCAGCTGGACAAATAATAACAATACGCCTCCGATGGGCGTGTGTGTGTGTTGATTGGCTCTTCGAAGGTCGGCGAGGCTGTGCTTGGTGGACAAAACGAATACTTAGTAGTAGTTGGAGGATACGATCAGAATCAATACGACTGCGGCTCGGCGGCGGTCGGGTCCTCGTCCTCGTCCAGGTTCTCGGGCAGCGCGAAGGTGTAGTTCGCGTCCTCGGCTGAGAGGTCGTTGAAGCTCGACCGCGAGTACGGGTCGTACGAGAGCGAGTTGGCGCGGATGTCCTCCACGGGCGACGGCGCCGCCTTGACGTACATGAACGACACGGACGTGTCCGACACGTTCGAGTCGCGAGACGCCGTGGGCATGTCGCCGCGGTCGGGCGAGTCCATCGCGTGAGAGCGAAAGCCGAACACGGCCACCTTTTTGATCGGTGCTCGTCGCCGCTTGGCCAAGTACCGTCGTGTGGAGATCACGACGAGTAGCACGAGCAGCACGCCTCCGATCACAGCGGCGACGACGCCGATGATCGTGCCGATGCTGGATCCTTTCTTAGATACGACTACACCAGCCGGCGCTGAAACTGCGAGGCTGGCGAACGCTGCGCTGTCGAACCGGAAGTTGTCGCCGTTCGGCATCACCGCGTGCACGAAGAGCGTGTAGTTGCCTGCCGTCGGGACCGTGATATTCTGAGACGCGAAGCGTGCTACGCCGTTGGTGAAGTTGGTCGCGGACGCGGCGAGCACGAGCTTCTTCAGGTCTGAGAACGGAGTACAGACCGTCGCGTTGCAGATATACACGGCCGGCTGCGCCAGGTTCACGAACGAGTTTGTCGCGGCGTCTTTCACGGTCGTGAGGTTCAGTCCGTAGCTGAACGTTGTCTGCGAATACGAGCTGCGCTGCTTGACGGTCCAGTCCACGGTCACGGAGTCTGTTGTGCTGACCGCCGCCGACGAGAGCGCCATGTCCACCTCGTACGGACAGTCGTCGTTCTTCGCCATCGCCATGACACTCGTCGTTGCGACCGTGGCCGTCGAGTTCGCTTTCCCCACCGCCTGCCAACAGTAGAACGCGCCGCTTCCCATCACGTACTGCTCCTCGCTGACCTGTTTCCCTGCGTTTTCGTCCGTGACGACGATCTGGAAGTAAGTCGTGACGTCAAACCGGCGGTCGTTGGGCGCCGCGAGCACCAAGTACGCGAACGCGCCATACATCCCTGAAGCCGGCAGCGTGATGTTGCTGAGACTGAACTTTGCGACGCCGTTGGTAAAGTTCCCAACGAGGACGGTCGTCCCCGTCACCGATTGGAGCTCGCTACTTGAGCTGTACTCGTCGCACTGGACGCCCTTCTTGCACACCTTGACCGTGGAGCTCACGATCTCGTAGTAGTTCCTGTCCGAGTTCACGTCGACAGTCGTGAGCGGCGTCGGGAAGCGGATGTCCTTGGTCGCGTCCCTTGTCAGCGTGGCTTCCCAGCTCACGGCGAACGACGTGTTCGGCTGCGTCACGTCGGCGCTCTTGACCGCGACCTGGAGCTCGCAGCTGCTGCTCTCGGCGATCATCTCGGATTTGAGCAGCGTCGGCGCTTGCGACGACTGCGCCGTGCGGCGGCAGTACGTCGTCTGGCGATCATAGACCCTACAGCATCACATACAAAACCATAGAATAATAACAGGAAAAATGAGTCCACACAGCCCCCTCATGTGTCAACATACAGGAGGGTTCACTGGTACAAATGGGAATGTGGCTCCACGTACACAGTCCGCTTGGCGTCGCTCGCTACGAAGATGTCGCTGAACAACGAGTAGTAGTACGAGATCAGCGGGTCGAGGTCGTCGTCGACGCGCACCTGGGCCGCGAGCACGTACGAGCCCGGCGCGCGGACGCTCACCTCGTTCAGCGCCTGGAAGAGTATCGAGCCGCCCGTGGTGAAGTTTCCCGACTGAAGCGCCGACTTGGCGACGCTCGCGGTCGTCGGGTCGCATGCGCTGCGCGAGGCGCACACGCGCACGTTGGTCGCGGCGATCTGCGCGAGCTGCCCTTTGTTGTCCGGGCTACTCGTGACCGTGAATTCGGGTGGGTTCTTCATCTTGAGGTCGTTCGTGGTCTGCGTCGACGAGAGCAGGCGCACGGTCCAGAACACCGGGATGGTCTCGTTCAGCGCGAAGCGCACCGACACGAGCGGGTAGTCGACGCTCACGGCGCAGGACGCGCCCGTGAACGTTGAGAGCACTTGCGCCGGCTCACCGTTGAGGTTGTTCTTCACTTTCCAGCACCGCATCAGCGTTGTGTCGTCTCCGCTGCCGCTGGTGTCCGCCATGGACGTCGTCGTTGTCAGTAAGAGAGCTGTTGTTACGGCGAGTGCGAGTATTAAGAGCCGCCGCCGCATGCCGCCGTCGCCGCCCATGATCTGCTGTTATCAAGCAATCGTATCCACAGAGCAGCTGTCTGTCTATCTGTTGTCGCCGACCAACGGAAGCGCAGGAAGTGACTGGAACGCGCCGTGAAGAACGCCGTCAGATGTGTCGTCGTCTCCTCAAGGACTTCACCCAAACAATCAAACAAACGTGTGGAATCGAAACGGCCACGGCATAGTGAATCCAAGTGATTTGTACTTCAAAAAAAAGAAACCGGGAAGAAGCGGTACGAACACTAGTCTGTATACAAAGGTTGAACTATGTATTTGTGTGCTAGTCAGCTCTTTATATAGGAGCATGTCACTATATGAAGGTCACTAAAGAAGGAGACTACTGCTAATTGGGTTGGCTGTTGTTGCACTTCGTACCCTCCGGCAACCCGAACTTTAGCGGAAGGAGAACGTTCCAGTTCAAACCACACAAATCAAATTTGCGGCTCTGGGATGTGAGAGTATGTGAGCATGGATCCCCGCGCGCTTTTACATCGCGTGGTGTGTACGCTTGTGAGATAGAGAGAGAGATTGTACCGAGATGGTCAGATACTTGACTGAAGAGGCTACGTACCTGTCCACATGTGTAAACTGTAATAAATCCCAACCGCTCTTCATCATTCAACCTGGGACGAGTGCCATCCACACGTCGAGAATCAATTAAATCTCCATCTGTCGCGTCGATAGGTTCACTATTTTGCATTGAGTCAATCGCACTTTAAAAGCATAATACAGTGCGTTAAATGGTGTGAACCACATGTTTTTTTTTATTGCGGGTAGGGCTTGATTCATGTCCATAATCCACCAATCAGTAGTAATCTGGGTTGGAAAAGTGAACCATCTGGCAATACGTCGATCAAAAGAGGCTCTCATTTGATATTCTGTATGAAAAGAAGGTATGCTACAAAACTGCAAAAATCACTCATTACTATTAAGCACACCGTTTTTTGGTAAAATTGCTGTGTGGATTGGTGCTGAGTTGACGTGATGTTGTCACAGGAGGGAACGCCGGCTGGCGCGCTGACTCGACGAGTTAGGCGGTCAGTCCATAGAATTGGAGTCACGGTTCAGTATTTCCCCACTTGAGCCAAGCGCCAAGTACAAAGAGCTCTTCGCGGCCGACGTATCGCTCCGCTTTGGCGCCACCGCCATGTGCGTCTCCTTGGCACCCTCCTTTACCTGTGGATGCGTGGCTCATGTATGTGTAACTAACCTGTCGCCCTATTACTCGATGTATATGTCTGCACAGGACCAAGTACAAGCACGATGCGCGCACGACGTACTGCTACTACATCACGGACAAGTACACGAGCAAGGTCCCGGCGAGCGACGACAGCGACATCCTCGTGCAGGATGTCGGGACGCCGTGCCCCGTGAAGATCTCGGTCGAGATCGCTGACAAGCTCACCAAGAACTCGCTCATCTACGTCAAGTACACGGTGCGCATTGACGATAGCAACAAGGACCCGAATTTCGAGTTCCCCGTGCCGGTCAAGGCCTCGGTCGTGCCCGACTACCTGCTCAAGAACTCGTCGAGCGTGAATGCGACCAAGCTCTACGACATCGCGGTATCGAACGTCGTCATGTGCGACTGGGGCAAGTGCGACATCTTCACGGCGCTCGACGGCATCGGCAATTCGTACTCGTCGACCAATAACCCCAACAACTTTGTCGACAAGAGCGTCGTCTTCGGCTCGCAGGAGCTCATCATCCCCAAGGACGGCAAGTACACGGGCTTCGCGCACATCGTGATCAACATCGGCGGCAACTCGCGCGCCGACTTCGTTACGTTCTTCCCCGTGCAGGTGGGCGACGTCGTGGGCACGGCACCCACGGAGATTGCCACGGACTCCAAGACGACATATTGCTGGACGGCCAAGGACGTCTCGCCCTTCGACCCGAGCATCACCTCGGACCTTACCGTGCGCACGGACAAGAACTGTCCCGGCAGCATGAAGTCGGCCATCTCGAAGAAGTCGGTGCTCGTCGACGAAAGCGTCGACATCGACTGGACGCTGCAGATTGACACGCTCACGGCCGACACGTCGTCGCTCATCGCCGAAGTGTCCACGACCGACGCAGTGATGGATCCGCGCACGGGGATCTACTCGGTTGTGCCGGTCTCGGTGCTCAGCGCATGCCGCAGGAACACGGGCAAGACGTGCTCGTCGTACAGCGGCGGCACGTCGGGCACGGTCGACGTCAAGGAGTTCGACAACTACAACCTCACGAACGGCATCGCGTCCTACACGACCAACCACTCGTTCAGCGAGGTGGGTGACTACACGCTCATTTCCCGCGTCGCGATGCTGACCACGGACGGCGCGCGCATCGATATGGCCGTATACTCTACCGTGTCAGTCACGCTTCCCGAGACCACGGGCGGCAGCGTGTTCCTGTACGTGGGACTGGGCATCGGTGGCCTCATCCTGCTCGCCGGCCTGCTCTTCTGCATCATCAAGAAGCGCCGCGCCAAGGAGAACACAAAGAACATCCCGTTCCGCCAGCCTGGGGCCGCCACCGCTGGTCCTGGCGACATTGCGACGCCGCTCGAACGGTTCAGCAGCAATACGGGCGCGTCGTCATCCAACTTTTTAACGCACAAGTCGCCCGCGCAGGGCCGCGCCGTGCTCGGGTACACGAGCGAGCCGACTTTCATCATGGACGGCGGCGGCGTAGACCACCAACACCTCGACCACGTGCGCGGGGATGACTCGTTCTCACTCGACCCATACTCGCGCCCGAGTTTCAACGACATGGACGAGAGCGACGACGAGGTCTACGACTCGACGATCCGGCCGTCTGAGATGAACAAGTTCTCGTTCCAGTCGGGCTACGACGACGAGTCGGACTGGGAGTTCGACACGCGCTCGCACCGCACGGACGGACAGTTCTCGGCCGACTTCTCGGACGTGCAGCGCGGCACGTTCCAGATGCAGCCGGGGGGCAACCTGCCAATCCTCGAGGAGGACGACGACCGCCTGCCCGCTCCGCGGAACGAGGGCCCGCGAACCACAACGAGCTCGGGATGGACAATGCGCTAGCAGGCAAGACCGAACGGTTTTGCGTGTGTAGCGGCTATTCCTGTCTACCTGAGGTGGACACTTGGAGCTCTTTAACCCAAAAATTTAATGGTGTCCGGGACAGAAGGACAATATAAGGGCGTTGACGGAGGAAGGACGAAGAAACGTCGGGCAATCGATTTGCCTCCTCTCCAGCCGGGAGGGCCAGGGTGTGAATTTTTTAACGTTAATGTAGAGAAAGTGTGAGATGCATGGAAAGAAAGACATGTTGAGAACATGTTGATCGACTGTCGAAGGCAGCAGTCGTGTCCACAGGTTCAGTTGACCCTTGCTCTACTTCAGTAAAAGCTCATTGCATGTCGTGCGCGAATGTCTACATCAGTGTGACGCCTTTTGAGTTCATCGCATGAAACAAACGCAATAGATTACCTCCAAAGCTCAAAAACACAAAACGAAAGCGCTCTACGACATGCGCGCAGGGTTGCTCGACGCCGTCGTCGCCCTCTTCGTGCGCTCGCCCAGGTCACCGTATTGCACCACGTAGCACTCGTTCTCGTACTGCAGCTTGACAGCCTGCGTCATGAGCTCCGTCATGTGGTCATTCAGCACCATGATCTTCTTCTCCTTCTGCTGCACGAGCTGCATGAGCTCCTTCACGCGGTGACCCGAGCCGCTGCTACCCGTGGGGGTCGTACTAGCACTGCTGGTGTGATTCTGGTTGCTTCGACTGGTCTTCGAGCGGAGTTCGTCGATCTCAGCGTCCTTGATCTTCACGAGAGATGAGAGCGCGTCGATTTCGTCGACCAAACGCTTCACTTCGCCCTTGGACAGCTGGCGATCCTTGATCCTCGAGTTCTCTTCGAGCAGCTCACGAACACGGACCTTGAGCTTCGCGTACTTGCGTTCCCACTCGTCGTCGGCGGGCTTTGAGCTCAGTCCAGCGTTGGTAGCTACAACGCTCTTCTCGCGAAGTCGGCGGTTCTCGAGCTTCAGTCTCGACACTTCTTGACTCATCTGTACGACTTCCTTGTCCAGCTCACTCACGTCCAGCTCGTAATGCTGCTGCTTGGCCTTGATCTCAGACTCGAAAGTCTTCAGAGACGTCCTTAAGTCCTTCACCTGGGCGCTCAAGTCCGCAATCAAAGCCTCCTTGCCCTGGATCAACGCATCCTGACGCGACTGCTTCGCCTGGTAGCTCTGGGCAAGTTCAAACACGTGCAAGAGCTCTCTGCGCACAATCGTGTCCTTCGATCTTGCGTCCAAGGAGGCACTGCCAACGTCGTCAGCGAGATTCAGCTTGCGCAGCTCGCGCTTGATTGTGGTCTTCATCTCCAGCTTCTCAGCCTTCAGTGCGGTGACCTCCTTCACCAGATCCTCTTCTCGCTCCACCACTTGGTCGTACTTCCGCTGCAGAGACGTCAGCTTTCCCTGGAGTGCAGATTCGACGCGGTCATAGTCGCCGGATCGCTCCGAGCGGCGCGCGCCTCGTTGTTCAAGTGATTGCAGCTTCGTGAACTGCTCGTCGTTGTCGAGCTTCAGATTCTCCAGCTCGCCTTCCTTTCTGTCGAGCTCGACGAGGTGCTTCCTGTGCTCGCGTCTCAGGGCACTGAGCTCTTCGTCCTTGACCGCCAGCTGCTGCATATGGTCGCTGTTCGCGCGACTCAACGCAGTGAGCTCGCTGTCCTTGTCGTCCAGCTTGTCGAGTTGGTCCTGGTTCACCTGGTGCAGTGTTTCAATGATCTCGTCCTTCTTCTCCAGCTGGTGGATAAGTTCGTCAGTGTCACGTCGGAACGACTCCACTTTGGTCTCCTTCTGCTCTAACTCTTGGATGTGGCCGCCAACAGTTTGGTTCAAGCGATTAATCTCCGCGTCCTTCGAGCTCAGCTCACGAGCACGCTCCTCGTTCGCTTTCCGCAATGCATCCAGCTCTTCGTCGGCCTTGTTGAGCTCTTCTTCCAGCTGGTGCTTCTCGACAGTGGTCGCATCGCGCGCACGGGTGAGTTCGTCGATCTGCAACTCGAGCTTGTGACGCTGCGTCTGGAACTCACGCTGCATCTGGTTCACGGATGAGCTTGTCTGAACTGCAGCATTTCGACGAGTGCTCTCGCTTTCGCCGCCACGCTCGTTCAAGATGCGCTCCCATTCCTCGTTCTGTTGCTTCATCTCCACAAGCTCACGTCGAAGAGTTGTGATCTGACTCTCAAGGGTTTCACATCGAGCCTGCAGCGAGCGCGTCTCGCGTTCCTTCTGCAGCTTCTCATGCAGGACGCTCTGCTCTTTAGCAGTCTGCTTCTGCTCACTCGTCTGCATCTGTCGTCGCAGTTGCTCGTTCGTCAGCTCGAGCTCTCGCACTTGGTCTCTCAGCGCTCGCAGAGTCTTGGCGTTGTCAGAGAACTGACTGTTGCCTGCGTGATTCTGGTTCCTCAGCTGCTGCGCAGCTTGCTGCTCTCGCTCGAGGGTGACCTGGAGGTTGGCGGCATGCTCTTCAAGCTCTGCGATCGTCGTGGCGCTGTCCGCGTTCAGGCCAGCCATGTCAATCTTGAGCTGCTCATGGATGTGGTGAAGCTCGTTGTACTGGATCTCGAGGTGCTTGGCTTCCTCGAGGATGCTTCTCTGGGTGCTGATGTCATTGTTGAGCGACTGGTTCTCACGTTCCAGGTCGTGACAACGCTCTTGGAGCTCGTCCAACGAGTTCTGCGCAGCCTGAAGCTGGTTTAGCAGGTCAGTCACTTGCGCGTGGTGCTGCTCGTCTTCGACATTCAGTTGCGCCTGGAGTTGATAGACCTTGTCCTCTTCTTCGTGCACGCGACTCATCAGCTCGCTCTTGTAGCGTTCGTACATGGCAGACAAGTCATCAAGAGCACGCTGGTGCTCAAACACGTTCGAGTTCTTGTCGCTAAGCTGAACGTTCTCCAATGCGCGCTTCTCGGAATGCAGGGTCTCAACGTCAGACTTCAAGCGTACAGTCCACGCGTTCGCAGTCTCCAGTTCTCGCTCCAGCTGACGGTTTCTCGTCTCCAGAGTTTGGATCGTGGCTTGCAGTTCGCGCAGCTGCTGCTGGCCTCGACTCATCTGCTCGTCACGCTGGCGCAGCTCGGCACTTAGCTTGTTCAGCTGTGCTTTGGCGTCTTGGTTGTTCAGAGTCGCATTCTGCTCCTGTGACTGCAATCGCTCGGTCGCCTCCTTCATCAGATCCTGCAGCTTCGCTTCCAACGAGCGCTTCTCCTTGTCGAGTCGCTTGGAAGCCTCCATCAGCTCGTTCTTCTCACGTGTAGTAGCACTCAGCTGAAGCTCCATGGTTGCCTTCTCGGTCGCCAGGCTCATCATGTTCCGACTCATCTCTTCCTTCTCAGTGTACAGTGAGCGAATGGTCTGACGGTGCGTACTTTCCTGCTCGACAGCGCGCAGATGGTACTCGTTCGCCTCTTCGATCTTCGCGTCCATTTCCGTCTGCACGCTCTCAAACTGCCGTCGCAGCTCGAGGTTCTGCTCTTCAAGACGCAGACGCTCTCGCTGCAGCAATTCCACTTGCTTGGTCGTCTCATTGTTGGGCGACAAGTAGCTGTCGATCTGTTCGCGAAGGGCTCTGTTCTCCGTCTCCTTGAGCTCGAGATCTTGTCTGCGATGGTCCACTTCGCGGTGAAGCGCTGCAAGTTGTCGATCGGACACTTCGATCTTGCTGCGTAGCTGCTCGCGCTCGGCCGTCCACTTTGCCGCATCGTCCTCCTTCGCAATTGACAGGAGCTCGGCGTTGTGCACGATCTGCTTGTACTCAGCAGTGAGCTCATCCAGCTGCGCGCGCAGGTTGCCACTCTCGTTGGTGGCTTCGCCAAATTGTTCTTCAACCTGCTTGACGAAATCGTTGTACTGCGCTTCGAACTCCTCCGCCTGCACTCTCAAATCTTCTTGGTGGAGCTCCTCTTTGTCGCCGAGCTCCTTGAACAGCTCTTCGTTGTCATTAATTGCCTTCTCGAGCTCTTCCTGCAAGTGCTGGATCGCCTCAGCGTCTTCAGATCGACCTGAACGACCGTGGAGTTCGATTTCTTGATGACTCGCCATCAGTCGATTGATCTCGTCGCTCTTACGCTCACTAAGCTCCTTCAAGCCCTCGATTTCAGACTGGAGCGCCGCGTTCTGCTGAGTGAGCTGAAGAACTTCCTGTCCCATTTGCTCTCCAAGGCGGTTCTTCTCGAGGAGAAAGTTCTCTTCAAGCTGCCTCATCGCCGCCGCCGATTCTGCTTCGTGCTGCTGCGTAGAGTCGCGCAGGAGTTCGCCGTATCGGTCGCTCGCGCTCTGAAGCTGCTCCATTGTCTCACGTCGGCTCGCCTCGAGAGTCTTGATGAGCTCCTGCTGCTTCTGGAGCTTCACCTCGTAGTCCTGCTTCGTGGCGTTCAGCTGGTCTTGCAGACGGTGCGCTTCGCTCATCACTTGGTTCATGTTGCCCGTTTGTTGGCCGCGTTCACGTCGCTCGTTCTCAAGAACAGACTCGAGCTCGGCCGTGCTCTGCTCCTGTTCGCGCAGCTTCTGTTTCCAAGTGTTAAGCTCGTTATCAAGCGAGCCGGCTCGCCGCTGCTCTGCTTGGCAGGTCTCCTTCAACTCCTTGATCTGCTGCTCAAAGTTCTGGAGAATCGCGACCTGCTGTCCCTGTTGCTGTCCGAGATGCTCGTTGTCTTGGAGAATGCGAGATCGCTGGTCGTCAAGCTGCTTCAGCTTGTTCTGGTATTGCTCGTTATCCTTCTGAAGGGTCTCTATCACGCTCTGGCGTTCTCGGGTCACGCTCTCCATCTCGGCGTTCATGCGCGTGAGCTGTGTGACCTGACTCGTCAGCTTCTGGATCTGCGCGGTGCCCTCTCGCTTAAGGTTTTCATTTTCCTGGGCTGCAAGCTGGAATTTCTCCTTCAGCCCCTGATTTTCCTGCACTGCGAGGTTGAACTTCTCCTCCCAGCTCTGCTTCTCCACCTGCCAGGACGCGAGCTGGATCTCCTGTTGCTGAATGGTCTGTTAATGAAGGAAATGAGTGACATAGTTTGTTAGATATCATAGTCTAAGCCATAGATCTAGGCAAGTGCAGAGTGAAGGAGCGTACCGCGCCGAGGTCCCGGATGAGATCCAGATTCTGCTGCGCCTCGCAGATCGCGAGATCCAGCTCCTTCTGCTTCCAGCGGTCGATGTGGCGCTTTTGGGACTCGATGACCGTCCCGAGCTCCGAGAAGCGCTGGATGATCGTGGGCATCAGGTGGTGCTCCTGTTGGTTCCCTTCCTGTTCCTCAATAAGACGCAAAGCACATCAAGACACACATAGACACGAAAGAAAACCTTAGCTGAACTGCACACACGTGCGAACACGTAGTTCGTCACACCACAACTGTACAGAGAGCGCAAGTACTTACGAGAAAGTGTAAGAAGTCGGCAAACGACATGATCGCCTCCTTGACTTTGTCGGGCGAGTACCGCGCTGGGGACTCGTCGACGACCATCATCGTCGCGTTTGAGGACGCGATCGTGTTCTTGCGCTTGCGCGCGGATCCAGGCACGCCGGGCGTCACCGGCAGCGATTCCTCCGGCAGCAGGTTGAACTCGTACCCGTTGTTGTCGACCTGCTTGCGCTGGGTCGAGAACTCGGACGCCTGCATGCAATAACCATAGGACACAGATAATGTTAGCCCTTTAACATGACAACACTACGCGCATACAAGCGCACCCATGCGTAGCCACCCAGTCACGGAGTAACGCCATATTCAACAATGCAAATGACGAGCTCGTACGATGGCACGTCCCCGCTGGGCGAGTTTGCTGTCGGGCGTGCGGAAGCGCGTGGGCGTCTGCAGCTGCGAGCGCTGCGGCGTCCGCGGCACCTGCTGCTGTTGTTGTTGCTGGTCCTCGGCCTCCTGCTGCTGCCGCCGCGCGCCGCTCTGCTGCGTCAGCTGCGCCATCATCTTGGAACGACGACTTTGGGCGGGCGAATGGCGAATAGCGCAAGTGAAAGCCTTTCAAATACTCAAAACGCCAGCATCTTGGTCGTTTTTATTTATAGGTAAGTGGGACTAAAGTTGAGATTAAATCAATGCACTGTGACACAAAGAGGATATTCTGTTAGTTGTAAAAATGTACAACAGATGACGTAAAACGTACCTCAACGGAAGAGAAAGAAGCGCGCGGAAAGGAATGCTGAATAGAAACAGTAAAACGATATGCAACACTGGTAATTCGTTGTTTTATAGCAAGACAGAACGGATGAAAGGCACAATAAACACAGGTACGCGCAGCGAAGGAACGGGTCACAAACAATGACCTTGCAAAAATAATACTATAATGTATTGAAGGTAATCTGTAAATGGAGTGATTTAAATTAATTCTGCGGTTTGAAATTCGAAAAGACGCGGGAAATCATGTGAACCCACTACCAGCTTCAATCAACATGATACTCGTGGTGCATTATCCAATCCTCACCCTCCTTCGCACGATACAACACGCACAATGGCAACTCGCGTTCGTTTAAGCAAGCAACAGAACCTGCAGATCTGCATCAAGCACGAAGAGCGCGCAGAGTGGAGCTACAATGAGCTCGCTGGCTGGGCTCAGGAGGAGTTCGCCTTGTCCAAGAAGCCGGGCAAGTCGTCGATCTTGCGGATTCTCCGCAACAAGGAGACGTCCGCAGAGCTCTCAGCAGACTGTCTCTTTCGAAAGGTGCTGCGCTCGAAGCACATGCTACAGTTTAATGAGGCTGTCGTCGAGTTCATCATCGATCGAGAGCTCGCCAAAATACCAACATCCGGTTTGATTGTACTCAGAATGACGAAGCTGTTCGCGAAGAAGCTGCTCGTCCTAGCCAACCAGCTCCCGCTCCTCACTAGAACCGGATGGCTCCGTCACGTCATTCAGCGCTACAACTTCAAGCGAAAGCGGGCACACGGCGACATTGGGTCAGTGAACGTAGCGGCAGTGTGACAGCACCTCTAAAGCCTTCGTGAGCAAATTGGGCAGTTTCATCCATCCGATGTCTACAACATGGATGAGACTGCCCTGTTTTAAAAGTTAACGCCGCGCACTTCGATCGTTCTCCACAAAGCGCCAACGTTGAAGCAGGACAAGTCGCGAGTGACCATGGTGATTGGAGCAAACGCCGACGGCTCTGACAAGCTGCCGCTTGTTTTTCTGGGCAAGGTAGAGCACCCACGCTGGTTGCACGAGAAATCTGACAGTGTCGAGTATGTAGGGACCTCAAAAGGCTAGATGACTGTTCCTGTCTCCCAAGAATGGCTCGCGAATCTGGACGAGAGAATGAAAAAAGCCAATCGACACATACTCCGCCTCGTGGACAACACGCCAGTCCACATCGACCGTGGTGTTAGTCTCACCAACGTGACCATACATAAGCTGCCTCCAAATACTACAGCTTTATTGCAACCAATGGACCAAGGGGTGATCGCCTGTTTGAAGCGTAGGTACGCGAACTTGAAGAACGATGTTGCTGTTGATCGCTATCTCGACGGTAACGAGAAACCACTGCAGGTCACTCTGTTGGAAGGAATTAAGTGGTGCGAGAAAAATTAGTGCAGTATCTCAGCAGAGGTCATCCAGAACTGTTGGCGCCATGCATGTCTGCTCGTAGATAAATCGCATATTGCGAGCATCCTCAATGAGTGACAAATTACCGTAAATCAATACATTGAGAAATGCGCAACCTTCGGGAAACCTCCAATTTCACAAATTCTTTTTAAAGTGATAAAAACCAGGCGTTTCTTCGCGGCGCGTACAACTGTACTTCTTGCTGTGCGAGAGTACGTTCTTGTTGATATGCCACTGGCACAGGAGATTGGCGGTTTTAGGAAACACCTTCAAGAGAGCGAGCATGAGTGCCTGATCCTTGTCAGTGACAGTCACCTTCGGCGGGCTTGCAGCATCGAATAGTCTGGAGAAACACCTCAACGCCCATACGTAGTCTTCGTGCTTCTCGTGGAGCAGGAACGCAAAGCAAGACGAAAAGCTGTGATTGGTGGCGCTCGCACCCACAACATGGAGAAGTGGCATCTTGGCTTGGTTCGTCTTGTAAGTGCAGTCCATGGTGGGGACTGTGGGAAAACGGAGGGGCAAATCGACTGCCTCGTTGACCGCAAAGAGGAGCCAAACCACGTTGTTCGAAGAGCCGAGTTCGTACTCGTAACGATAGTCGTTGAGCGCGAGCGTGTTGAACAATGCTTGAATCGGAGTCCTTTCTTTGAGAGCTACTCTGTAGCTAGAAGCCTTCGAGTTGTAGAGGTCGCGATTGACGAAAGGAGGGTTGATGGGTGTCTGCCGGAGGACTGAAGCCACATCTTAATGTGGAACACCAACAGCAAACAAGCGTTCGATCTCCTTGGTCATTTCACTGCTCATGCGTCGGTGAGCGGGTGAGCGTACGCGTGTTCCGACCCTGGTAGTTGCGATTCCCGCACAACAAAGCTCCACACGCCTTCCTTGTTCTTCGTTGCGTAAAGCGAGAACGGACAGTCGTTCTTCCTCGTGGAGGTTTGCCGAGCGGTGGAAGCTTGGCCTTTATTGCAACTGTCGTGCTCACCACCACGATCACACTGCACTTCAACTTGTTTTCCTCTGCACGAACGACACACGCTGACAGCGTAGCCTTCATTCTTGGTGTGCAATTGGAGTGTAGCCATCATCTCTTCTCGAGAAGCGAAGCGTTGCAATGGCGGTGGTGACAACATTTTGATTGAGGGCAATGCCTGACGGGAACCTGAGTGCAGTTGTGTCCTGGATATCTGTGCGTATGCGCGCAGTGATGTTTGTTATCTTGTGTACGGAAAGCAAACGCTAACAATAGACATCTCGTTTTAAATGCGTCTGAATTGGGGCGTGAGCTAATGAGAGCCGTTAGTGAATGTAGAACTTAGTGAGTAAGAGTGAGTAAGAGTGCGTATGAGAGAGATACTTAGGAACTCCATACGAAATTGGCATACACTACTATATACTCGTATACCGTAATACTCGAGGTAATTGTCGTAGGCATGTGCACCAAAAAAACATTTGCCCGAACCCTGGAGGAAAAGAGCATGTACATGTAAGTTTCACATCATAAATAAATTCGCCGAATTTACTAACTGCCAGAAAAAGAC
>JAASGT010000860.1:0-14823 GCA_023334315.1 Globisporangium alternatum
GGCACTGCGAGCAGAGCCATTCAAATACAATACACTCTATATATATATATTAGTGCACAGACGCTGCACATCTACTTTTGCAGGTTATTTGCAAAAAAGGGGGCATCGAGGTGGTCCTTTCAATCACGGGAAATACAGTATAAAGGTGAGTGGGATGCCAAAAATCAGCTGTTTATGATTTGGATATAAAACCAAGTCAAAATCTGCATTCATTTTGTCGATACCAAGTGGTGCTGGCGAATCAAGTCACATTTTGACTTCGTCTTTGTATTTAGCTAAACTCGCCAAAAACATCCAACACCAAAAACATGATGCAAAATTGGGTTTTCTTCTTGGGGCTTTACAGGTGCGACAACATGGACATATTTCTCATTGCTTCATGGCTCTCTCTCTCTCTCGATACTGATCTCTATCACGCACTTGGACGCAGTCGACGCTCTCTTCACAATCTCACACGCTCTCAGGCTCACACTTAGGCGCTGAGCAGCTGCTGGTAGAAGGCGCTGCTGAGCTCCGTCTGCGCAAAGTCAAAGTCCTCGAGTTCGAGGATCTTGATCAGACCGCCGTCTTGGTGCTCGTCGATGATCGTGACATAGGCCACAGCGCGGTCCACGGGGCGCGTGGCGTAGTTGTCCCCGCCCGGAGCCACCACGGATCCGTCGTAGAAGTAGTAGTGCGTGGACACGCGGTCGCGCTTGGCGTTCGTCTCGATGACCTCGGCGATGTCGAGCTCGCCGCAGCCGCCGGCCGCGCCCATTCCGCGGCAGTTGCAACCGTACTGGTTCGAGTGCAGCACCTGCGCGTTGAGCATCCAGAGCGCTGGCTGGTTGGGCTGCGCGCCCTGCGGCATCTGTACCTTGGTCACGAACACCTTACGGCCGCCGTCCCAGCCGCGGTAGTCGTTCGCGCCGTGGTACCCAGGGCAGCCGTCGGCGTCGCACTTAGCGCCCGTCATGATGTTCACCTCCGCACCGGTCTGGATACCTGGGCCGGCGCCCACCTGGCTCGGGTTGGTCGCCTCCTTAAGTACGCCCTTGAACTTGGATGGGGATGCGGCCTTCTGGACGCCGTCCTCACCGGCGTAGCCCTGCGGACCGTGCTGACCGGCGCCCGAGTAGTCCACGTTCTTGTTGTTGAGGAACACGAGGTTGTCCGCGCGGTCGCTCGTGCGGTCGTACGCCGACACACGCGTGAACGAGCCGTTGTTGCTGGCCGAGCCGTCGAAGACCGCGATGTTGAAGATGTCCATTGGGCCGCGGAATACGAGCGACACGGCTTCGCTCAGCGGACCCACGGGACTGTTGACCGTTACCTTCTCCTTCTTGCACCCGCTCAGCTGCGTCACGCGGTCGTAGGACCCCGGGACGTTGCCGGCCTGCTTGCCGCGGTACGTGTACGACGCGCGCACGTTGCCGAGCGTGGCCGCCTCGCCCGCGACGCTGTCCGAAGGGGCCGCAGGGGCCGGGGCGGACGTACCGTAGGCGTTGACCGTGCCCTGGTTCTGGCCGTTGACATCCGCCGATCCGAAACCGTACTGCGAGTTGTTGTTGTTCTTGTTGTTGTCCTTGACGGTCGCAGCTGGCGTTTGTGCTGGCGCTTGCGTGGGAGCTTGCGTTGGCGCATAGGCACCGCCGTTGTTGCTACCGCCAGTGCCGTCCGGACAGAAGACGACGTCGAACTCGGTGCTGGCCGGGCAGTCGTGGGTCTTGACGTCGTCCGGGAAGTGGTACGCGTCGGCGCACGCCTGCTTGTCGTCAGCCGCGCACACGAGCGTGCGGCAGCTCTTGGCGTTCGTGTTCTGCTTGGGTGCGATCGTCACGGGGATGTTGAAGCCGCGCTTGTTCGTCACGGTCTTGCAGTCCTCGAAGCTGCGGCAGTGGCCCGGCATCGGCGGGATCACGCTGATGTCGTACCACGCCTTGTTGTCGTTCGGCATCGAGAACTCCACCACTGTGTTCGGCAAAAGAAGCAACAACAATAGCATTGTTAGCATGTAGCAATGCAAAGCAAGTCGAACAAGCAAGCAAACAAGGATGATAGAAACGTACGGGTGGCGTCCGAGTCGAAGCCGTGGCGGAACATGTGCGCGGTGCCCGAGATGTCGCGCGCGAAGGACGCGCCGGAGGCGATGTCCGAGAGCTTCTCGAGCTTCTCGAAGCGCTCGCTGTGGTAGAGCTCCACGGGTGTCGCGCATTTGTTCAAAAAGTTGATCTTGGTCGCGTGTGCGCTGGTCGCAATGAGACCTAGCAGCATGCCGATCGCGAGTGTCACCTTCACCATGTTGTTGTATGTGTGTTTGCGCAACAATGCAATGCTTGCTGGTTGCTTGGGTCTGATGGGAAATTGGTGAATGACAGTGTAGGATCTGCGGTCTCGCTCGCTTGCTCGCCCGGACCCAGCAAATTGTCAGCTTGCTCGTTCGTTTCTCGTTTGCTTGCGCGTGGTTGTTGTTGGCGTCACAGAGTCAACGGAAAAGGCTCTTTGCGTCTGACGTCTTGGCGAGAGAGAGAGGGCGACGAGCACAGAACGGACCAAGAGTGGAACGTACGGACACGCTGTTGTTCTTGTTTGGCGCCCACATATCAACTTGCGCGCATCGAGCCTAGCGCAAGACCTGAGGTGACCACATAGTAATCTCTTTTCTGTTCCGCCACACCGGCTGTCAGTCTTGAAGCTGGAAACGGGTACAAGCGTCCAGTTTCGCACGTGTGTGTGTGTGGACGGCCTTTGGACGGACCAAACCTGGATGATCTGGCGTTCTTGTCCAAAGCGACTAGGTAAAACTAAGGGCAGTGCTGCGATCATCATACTGTACATACTGCTTGAGACCTACTCGTGCTGCACACACATAGTGGGGGATCGAGTTTGTGGCCGAGGACGCACGGAGCCTTGAGGGCCAAGCCAAATGGGTTTGGCAGCCATAATCGTGGTCGTGGGGGGTTTCTCAGCGTCAGCATTCTGTCCGTTTTATGTTCAGATCTGTCGTTGCGTCGTAAAGACAAAAAGATCCTTCTTTTGTCTGTCACCAGAAAATCCTTGCAGCGAAAAAACCTCTATGAACATATAGTCTACCTTTGTGAATTGATATAATTCGAAAAAATGGCGCCTGTCGTCCGGTATTTTACCTGACTTTTTGTCGTCGCTTTTTCCGGCTCTTTGGTTTCTGATGCCTTTGCAAGGCATGACATCTCGCGCACAACAAATGAGACATGCACACATTTCTGCAAGATATCTTTTCTCTATTCTGAAGAGCTCATAAGATCTGATAGTTTGCTCTTCGAAGTCACTCAAAAATCAATACAAAGCTATAATCATTGTGCTAAAATTCCTGGCTTCTGTTGGGGCGTTCCTGGCCATTTCGTTGACTCCCTTTGGGTGGTGGTGCGTGCGTATGGATGTCTGATGCCACCTCATGATACCCATTCGCTTACTCATCTGTGGTGAGTGGTGCCGAGAATCCAGTAGTGAGTGAGTGGCTTGACGCCATGCGATCGGGTGGTGGTGAGCAGCATGCTTTTGAGGAGTGGTCTGTGGCAAATTGAAGTGATCATCGACCATTACTCATTGTCCAAGTTGCCTTGACGTTGACTCACGGGAAATTTCACAATCATTCTGTACGAGAATGATGGTGATTGATGTTTCTGAAAAATGATGGTAGCCCAAAATTGCATGGCTTCTAAACAGCTAAACAGCTTGCGCTCACTAGGCGATTTTATATCATTAACATTTTGACAGCCTAGAAAAAATTACAGCCCAAAATTGGTTGTTGCTTTCTAAGCCATTATATTAGACAAAATCTGTTTTCGTTTAACCAATGTAAATTTTGGGTTCTACCCACATCGTAGCCCATTTGATCCTATAACCCACATCGTAAAATAATTGTTTTTGGGCGCGTCATTATTGATTCTGGCACTTGGACATGGAATGAAGGTCGTTTGAACACTGGTTGTCGGCCATAACAAATCCGTAAATTTAGAACTCCGACGCGCGTGTCTGATCTCCTCGGTCTGTGTGCGGTGGTCGGCTCGCATGTCCACGTGCTTCGTCGACAGAGCGAGTCGTCTGTGTGATCGCGCATCAAGAACGTAGTATGGACCGTTTGAGCTCCTTGGAGGTGAGTACTGTACTGTGCGGAGGTGGACACTGTTTAGTCCGCAAGGGGACTATGACCTCCCGCGATTCGTCCAAAACTAAAGACATGCGCTATAGAGGCTGACCCTGCCCTCGCGCTGACATCGAGATCAACACTGGGATCCCATGTGAAGCTTTCATTCCCTATCTTTTTTAATCCAGAGCAACGTGTCATAATGTGACCGTCACCTTCCGGATCACGCGCGGTTGCGGACGCAGCTGTTGCACTTGTAGGGGTAGTGGGGGAGCGTCAGGAGCGGCTGAACAACCCATTGTCGTGCTTGCTGATGGAATTCTTGCTGCTGGAGTGATCTGTACTTGCTGCGATGGTCGGATCTCCGGTTCAGGAGCTCTCCTTGTTGCTGCTATTGTTGCAGGGAATTGCTGCGCTGGCGGAGCTTGTCTTTGGACAACTGGCTGTTGATCCGAGAGCATTGCAGGCGTGCTGGTGGTCTCTGTAAGCGGCGGCTCGTTCGTGCTTTTGCAAGACGAGGCGGCGAACTCGCTCAGATTCACTCGAACTTGGACGATTCGTCGAGGCACGCGGCTTGGAGGCTGAGCAGTGCCGCTGGATTGAGGAGGAGACAAGGATTGCACACTTTGAGGCGGCTGCAATGGAGCTTCGTTGGTCTTTGTGGGTCGACTGGACTTGGGCTCTATCATTGGATCTCGATGGATACCACCATCGGCATTTAGTACTGGGGTGTGGCTTTGAGCTGCGGCGTGTGAGATTAGGCGGTTCGCCGTGATCGATTGCTGCTGATCCAGGCTTTGGACTGCTGAGGCTGCTGGTTGAGGACGGTTATGTTGCGTATCAGGCTGGTATCGGAGGCTTTCTGTCTTCTCAGCACTCGCCCTGGTGCTGATGCCGACACGGTGGAGCTTTTCTATCCGGAACGCGCTCTCGTGCTCCTTTTCGTCGTGCTCGAGCGCGATCGTGTAGTCGAGAATCGCTTCGTGGAACTCGCCCTCCGTGTTGTAGCAGCCAGCCCTTCATGACAAGTACATCATAACAGACAACAGCGTCCGTACAGTCGTAGTTACTAAACAGAACTCTAGGATGTGAAGGCAGAGGGCGTATGTACCGTGCGTAGCGCGCCATGACGTGGTGCGGGTTGAGCTCCAGCACGCGCGAGAAGTCCATGTGTGCACTCTCGATGTGCCCGGTCTTGAAGAACGCCATGCCGCGGCTGAAGCGGCCGTGGATGTCGTCGGGCCGACAGTGCAGGATGTGCGAGAAGTCGCGGATCGCTAAGTCCCAGAGCTGATTCATGCATTAGCATACAAGTGTATTTTAACAAAAAGCTCAGGCGCATTTTAGGTTCTGAAGCCACCCACCTTTGCCTTCATGCACGCGTGGCCGCGCACCGCGAGCGTGTGGAGACACGTGGGATTTGCCTGCAACGACGCGTTGCACTCATCGATCAGCTGGTGCAGGTCGCGCTGGTTCACAAGCGTCGACGGACGCCGCGAGAACGGAGCCGCGGCTGGGCGCATGCTGCCTGCTGCAACCTCAAGCGCCAACAGAGAGAGATCACCACGAAGATGCTCATGCTGATGGGTGCTCTGCCATCTGATCTGAGAAGCTATGCGTGTGCAGTGCGCCGAGCGTCAGAAATAATCTGGCCTATGTATAGCCTGCTCCTCGTTCTCAGACAGCACTCACCCTCTCGTGTGTTCATCATCTTTTGCTGATCGAGCGTGCCTATCGTGCTCTGATGTCGTATCGTTCACGAATCTCAGTCTCCGTGCGCGTCTCTACTGTCCGCAGACACAGTTGTCCCGAGCAACAATGAACAATAGTACAAGCGGGATCAAGCTGAGTTGATGAGCTCCTGCAACGAATTTCCACAAGCTATCCACACTCGGATGCTCGGTGTTTGGAGCGAATAGACCACCACTGTGCTTATGGAGTGTGCTTGATTGGCAGTATTTCATATCGTCATCGACAGGCTTGTGTGCTAGCAGTTGCTAGCCGCGCTTCGGATCCAGCGCCTGCATGAGCACCGCGATGTAGTCCTCGTAGTAGATGCGACCGGTCTGTGGGTCCTTTGCCGCGCTCAGGAACGCTACAGATCACACAAAAGAGTCATGAGCAAACCAACATTTAGCCCACCAAGTCATCCTAGCTCATTGACACAACTTAGTTTGGTGGCGTACCCTCCATCTCTTTCTCTCGAAACGGCGTGCCTTTCGTGATCAGCAACTCGCGCATCACGTCAGCCTCGATGTAACCTTTCTGCTCAACGTCGATCACCTGAATGAGCGTACGATAACACATCACATCACAGCAATTAGCCTCACACCTATGCTAAACAGCGTCATTGTCTTTCCTTCGTACCCGGAAGGCGGCAAGCAGCGTCTCGTCCGTATCGGGCTCGTACTCGTTCGTGTAGAGCACCTCGAGCATCTTCTTCTCGAAGCGGTCGTACGTGACGAAGGTCGACGGCTCGTCTTCTTGCATCTACAGTCGCTCATCCATCCACCTCCAATTGAGCTTAAGGAGCCTAAGCGCTACGAATGTTAACAGCTTAGCGTACCTCTGGCAGGATCTTCTTGATGATATCCTTCTCGCTGGGGTACGCGCCGAGGTAGCGCATGATGGTGCTCACCTCCCTGGCACAGAGACTTTGTCAGGAAGGCCGCGGTGTAATGAAGCACAGGGAGAGTATGGCATGAGACAGCACTCACTCTTGGATGACGCAGCCTTTCTTGTCCTTGTCAAACATGTCGAACGCTGCGCGGATGCGCAGTTTGCGGGCGGCTTCGTCATCTGCCGCGCCTCGCTGGTTCCCAGCTGCAGCGCTCGCCATTCCTGCTTTGCGCCCTGTAGGTGTGTCGTGAGTTTTGAGCGTGGATATTGTGAGTGACGCGTCGACTCGAAACTCTATCCGTTTCAGAACTGGTAGCGTATTGAGACCTCACTCTTTGGAACTGTTGCTGGGTATGTATGTTGCTAAAGCTTTCTGTCAGTCATAGTGACGACGCGAGTAGGATGAACGCATGTGCCAAGGTGTATGCAAAGCGAAGATGACTTTGTTTCGACTCTTTACGCTGCTGCCCACGATCGATTGCACCTATAGGCTGACAGAATCTGTACGTGATCCTATGGCTTGATGGCCTGCAAACATCCCGTAGGAAACAAAGGTAAGTAGTTAGTTCGCTTTCCCCCAAAGCAATGCCTTTTGTAAAACACACATACACACCTGCTCGATGACTTGGAAGAGCTTCTGGTCCACCTGCGTCTCCAGTTTGCCCACGCGCGCGTTCAGGCGCTGGAAGAAGTCCTTCATCTCGTCCGTATCGCCCTTCGGGTACTCGAACTGCTCCACGTGCAGCAGATACGTCTTGAGGAACAGCAGGCCGCACACGTTTACAGTGCTTGCCAACGTTACTGCTTGAGATTTCTTCTCTTTGGCTTCACGGTCCCCCTCTCGCTCCAACTGGTCCACCAGAAAGTCCATTGCGACGCACAGGTGGCCCAGGCACGGCTCGCAGCTCATGCTCGTGGCCTGGCTCGGCGGTGTGAACGTCAGCAGCGGCAGCTGCTGCTCCTGGTCGATCAGGCGCACGCCGTCCACGACCACCACCGAGTCGCCCGCAGTGAGCCCGGCCGTCCACTTGAGCAGCAGCGAGCTCGCCTGGCGCACGGTCTCAGCCAGTTCGCTCTCCATGGACCGGTAGAAGTCGGTCAAGTGTCGCTTCTCGTCAGGTTGCACGGCCTGCAGGTGCTCGTGCAGCAGCGTCTGGTGGGAGAACGAGAACGACGAAATCGATGACGTTGACGCCCGTGGCGACGTCGCAAGCCCAATCACCACCGAATGTCTCTTACCCACAACAACAGCGCTCTTCTTGTGCTGCAGCTTCTTCGTCTCCGACAAAGAACTGCCGAGGAGAACGCACGCGCGACGCAGCAGCAGCCGACTCTGCTCCATCAGCAGCGCAAAGTTCCTCGGCAGCCCCTGCTTCCACTGCTTCTTTTGGGCTTCCACGCCGCTCACAGCGTTCAGAAAGCGGAAAATTGACTCCTGCTCTTCCACTCGCGCGCGCGTCAAGCGAGTTTGCGGGTGGAGAGCAGATAGCATGAGCTCCTCGCTCCGAGTGAAGAACTCCCACACACCATTATTCCCGTTCGCATCCTCGAAACGCAAAGGCGGTTGGTCGGCTGGAAGCAGCTTGAGCAACCCCGTAGCGAAGCACAAGAGCGAGCACCACATCTGGTGCGCAATCGAGCGCTTCAGAGCGCCGTCTTCGCCAAGCGCATACCCATGAAGCCCAGCACCACCAGCTGCTGCTTCCTCTTGCTCCATTTCCGCACGCAGCAGCGGGATCAGCTGCGTAGCCAACAACGGCAGAAGGCGAACGCCCGTGCCGTCCACGAACACGCGGCGGCACATGTCGCGGTTCCGCACATTCCAGACCACGGCCGTCAAACCCGTCAATACGTTCAGCGCCTGCTCCTGCTTCACTTTCACAGCACCATCCACACTTATCTTCTTCGCTCGGAATCGCTGGATCAGGATGTCGAAAAGCGCGGCAAGTCCAATCTGCTCGTGTTCTAAGAGCGTGATCAGCGGCCGGAGCGTCACAAAGTCATCGAGTCGCATTCGGCGGTCGTGCGTCGCCGTCGTCGTGTGCACGAACCCGTCCAGGATCTCGTGAAACAGACTCCAGCTCACTTGAAAGAGGTCGCGCAGAGCCGGGCTATCGCCCTGCTGGTCGCACAGCTTGATCGAGCTCATGCAGTGGTGCACCAACTTCACTTGCAGAATGGCGCTTTCCTGTGGGTCGGCGGTTCCTTCACTGCTGCGCACACCTGAGCGTCCAAGTTTTGATTCATCGCTGCGAACCGTCACGATGTGACGAACCAACAGCAACGATGCCGTGAGCAACGAAGTACGCAGGCGAGCCCCGACTGCGTCAACTTTCGTGACGAAATCACCTGCCAGGTGGCTCCAAAACGAGTAGCTGCCGCTACGTTCTCCCGCAGAGCTCATTGGTGTGTCCATGTCAAAATCACCCTTGATCTTTTCAATCGAGAGCTCCACGTTCTGGGTCGACTTCTCCACCAGACGCAACAGGCCGAAGCTCTTCTGCACCGTCAGTCGAGATTCAGCAACTTGGTCTCGCTGACGCGTCTGGGAAAACTTTGGGTTGCGAGTCTTCTGAACAACCAGGCAAAGCTGGTGGTGAAGCATCGAGACGAGAAGCTCCACGATGTGGTGAAGATGCTCCAGTCCAAAGAGGTCCAACGAAGAATCGCCCTCTCCTTTCTGTCGAGCGAAGATGATGTCGGACAACACCTGAATCATGCCGAATGAGGTTCTGTCCCCGGAGAAGCCCGAAGTTTTGGCACCCACACCGAGATCCAACGGAGACGGAGGCACTGCTCGCTTCGTGCTGAGGCGAGGAGGGGACGAAATCATGGATTCCTTCCTCTTGAAGCGATTGACGGCTGGAGGCTGAGAAGACTCGCTGGCTGATGGTTCTTGCGAAGAGCCGAAGCTTCCTTCCGTTGAGTCTCCAGGCTGGAAGCAGCATAGCTCCATGAACACCTTCCATCTGCCCAGTGAAAAGCACTGCGCTTGCACATAGGCACTTTGCAAGTTGCACCACTTCGCTCGCTTGAGAACAGCACTGCCGGCCCCTTGTCCGTTGCCGATGCCGAGCTTAAGCTGCCACTGGAGAACAGAGGTGTCACAGATGAGACCTTCTTGGTAGGATGGGACGTCAGCGCGTGCATCGAACTCCGTGATGATGTCTTGATCTTGCTTGGAGTAGTGTTGGACGTAGCTGCACACTTGAGCGAAGCGCGACGGGGAGTAATCCAGGCGAGTAAATGTGCGCAACCAGTGCGAGTAAAGCCCTTCTGTGCGGAAAGTCTCCAGCACCTGAGTCAATGGGTGGTCGGCTACCTTGGAACCCTTGTAATGCCACTCGTATGCCACGATTTGCAAGATGTATCCACGAGCCAAGTAGCCGTACGGGCTGGATCGACCGATGTACGCGTGTGCGAGACTGCGTTCGTCGCCACCAGTGAGACCCATGTCCATTGCAACATGGTCATCGTCGTGCTCCAACGACATCCGGATCTTGAGAGCTCGAGTCAGATTCCTCCAGAAGTTCGTCGATGATCGAAGGCCATCGACAATTTGCAGATGAACCGCCAGGTTGTGTCGCGTCGCACCCTTCCAAGCTTGCAGTAAAAAGTTCAACACCTCGCAGAACAATTCCGTAGACTCCTCCATCAGCTGCTCAGAAGCAACAAGGAAGCGTTCAATGAAGGCTACCAGACGTTGCGTTTTCACGGATTTCTTGTCGCTTTCAGAGCCGCTTTCCACGTCGAAGAGTAGGTACGCGAGAAAGCCAGGTTGGTGCTCCAAGCAAGTTGTCAGGAACGCGAGAAGCTCCTTCCCGACCATAATTTCATCCAGCGACGATCTCAGTAATCGCAGCATGGCATCTCGGACCAATTCCATGTCCTTCTTTCCTTGGAACAGCGCAGCCAGAGAATGGCTTGATGCGTCAAGTACGGACGTGCCACTTCGTTCCAAAAACACCGACGCCTGCTTGAGAATCTTGAGACTCCAAAAGACAACTTCTCGTCGCTTCTGGACGGGATATCCCAGATAACCGCCGCAGAGAGTGACCAGATTGAGCGACTTCCTTGCTTTCGGACCGCCATCATCGATCGAAGTCAAAAGGAAAAGCGCCGACGCATTCGAGTCAGCAACGGTGCTCGAGTCGTTCGAGGTGATGAGAAGATCAATCAGCCGCAGCGAGGTGATGGCGAGTGACTCCAGTCTCTCCAGCTCGACGGGCGAATTCATTTCACACTCGAATGAGAGAGGGTACAGACATTCTTCGTCCTTGGCCGATGAATCCGAAGAAGGGCTTCGGGTCAGCGTTTGCGGGAAAATGAAGTCTTCTCCGTCCAGGTTGATGTCGTTTGCGTTGATGCTGTTCCAGTTCTTGAGCTGATGTTGCCGAATTGATGCAATTCCGCACGTTGATCGCAAAAGCTTCATCACCAACGTCACATCCGTCACCATAGTCTTCCTCAGCGCCACCTGGAGACCTTGCAGCATTGAGTTCTCCTCTGGGACGAACTTGGCAGACAGCAACGCGAAAATCACGCGGAAGCAGCGGTCGGTCAGTTCCCACTTCGAAGTGATGCTCAAGAACTTCCAGCTCTCATGCGTCGATAAGATCTCGATAACAAACTCGACAGCACCAACAAACCAGTTCCGCTCCGCGGTCACAAAGTCACGACCGCCATAGTCATGAGCCGAAACACCTTGATCAACAGTCCGGGCTTCACGAGATAGGAACCAGCGCACCAAGTTCATCACGATCTCAAGCGTCGAAAGCACCACGGGATAATCGCCACTGACGCGCTCGTGATACTCGAACAGCTTTCGGGAACTCTTCAGAATCAAGTTCACGCACTCTTCAGTGCCGCCTCCGAGTTCTTCGATGATGATGTCCAAGCAGGAGTCCAAAGAAGTAAGGGCGCTCAAAGCGCCGAGAACCGCCGACACGAAGTGGAATTGCTTCGAAGACCAAGCCGTATCTTCCTCTGCACACCGATCATGAAGGAAACTGTCGAGGAAGCCGAACAGCAGACGAATTAGATGGGCAAAACCATCAGATTCGAACTGCGCCCTGCTTCTCCCAGATGATTTGCGACCTCTACTCGGCAGGTTGAGCGATGCGCTTGGTGTCAGCTGGGCGAGGACTTGCTCCCTGATGTAGCGATCACGAACTCCCCATGCAACAAGATCTTCGCGGGATGCATCTTGTAGAGCAGCGAGCGACACTTGTTGGCTGAACAACAGAGGCAGCACATCTTGCGGGGATGGAAGATGACGGTCCAGCCACCACTTTCGTAGCCTGGCTTCTGTCCAGCGGCAACCGATCTCTTCAATGACGGACGGACCTCCTCGCTCTGCTTGGCGACTTGCTTGAACAATCCACTCGAAGAAGCTCGTAAGGATCTCCAAATCGTCCGACTCTTTTGCCTGAAGAAAAGTGTCACTTTGTACTTGCGCGACGAAGCTCTCCATCGTTTCGAATATAAGATCCCAGAGCGACAGCCCAGTTCTTTGCTGATCCGAGTGGTCGAGGTCCCACTGCACGAACTTTGAGTCGGTCGAAGATTCAGCGATCTGGCCAACGGTGCCCTCAGGAATCGCGAGTTGGTCATCTTCGTAATAGAATGAGCGCTTGCACGTCACTTTACCGTTCTCCGCAGACGAGTCCAGGTATTCTTCCGGAGGGAGGAGATGAAGCGACACCAAGCTTCTTTTCTCAGCAGCTCTCTGCTTTCCGAAATCTTTCAGCACTTGTCGAAGAACTGGTGATGGCGATGATACCTCGAGATTGGAACACAGAGCAGTGCAGAGTCGAACACACGGTAGAAGACTCTGCGGCAACAGCTCCTTCGATTTCTGGATCAGCGCTGCGAGTCCGTTGCCTGAAGTGCTCCGCTTGCCACTTTCACTGAGTAACGACTGCTCCGCAACCTTCGGATTCGACAAGACTGGACTCACTAGCTTGACCATTGCGTTGAGCTGGTGAAGGTTCGCTGCATTGTCCAGGTATCCGAGGGAAACGATGACGTCGTCCAAGAAGTCGGCTCCGACATGCTGATAAATTGCGACTTGGTAGCCTTTGGCACTGGAATCCTGACCTTCCTTTCGGAACTTCTTCGACGTCGCACGGAGACTGGATACAGACGGTAGTTGCCACACCGGATTGGTATCGACGGCAACTGGCTGCAAGAACGGGTAAAAGTGGTCACCGTCTTGACTGGTGTCTCCAAACGCCAATGCCCGGAGCAAGTTGTTCAAGTGGTAGAAGCTGTGCATCCTTTCCGCAGCAGCAAGGGACTCTTGCAGCACGTGCTTGAGTTGATCTTTATCGGGCACCGTTGAATTGTGCTGTTGATACTGATGAGCCAGCAACGACGCCCAGGCAAGGGAAAGAATTCCTTGAGTCGATTCGGGCACTTGGTTCTCCTCCTGATCACTGATGTCATTTCTCGCGAAGAACGTCCGGCTCAACTTGAAAACCTCATCCCACAGCTGCGCGCTCAGTGGAAGTAGACTCACTTGATGAAGCATCCGAATCGACACCATGACTCCAAGCTCACTCGCCTCGTTCACGCATTCGCGGGCTCGAGGGAGAGCCAGGATGCTTGAAGTGAAAACATCAGGAACGATGCAGTCATCCCATTGCTACCATAGACACAAAGCCAACCACAGCAGCAAAGTTAGCATAGTGAGCGCTTAGATGAGAGAAGATGATTGCAGCACAAGTACGTACGTGGAATGCCTTTGTCGTCTGGATCGCCTTTCGGAAATCCACTCTTTCCTTCGAGAGGTAGAGCGTCAGCAGCAGCAGTTGACGCAGCAGCGCTTCTTCTTCGAGATACTGCACTTCCCATACCTGCAGCGCTTGGTGGTGGTGGTATGATGCATCTGCCAACTGACTCGGCAAATCGAAGAAGTTTGGACGATTCGCGACCGACTGCTGCCGTCCGGTGAACTCGTCAAAGAGCGCGTCCAGCAATCCTTCTTTCAGCAGCTCGTCCACAATCTCTTCCACGACGTCGAAGTTCGGATGCTCTTCTGGCTCAACAAACAGCGCGATCCGAAGCAGCTCGATGCGCACCAAGAAAAAGGCCTTGCGCTCCGCGTAGTACTGGTCTCGGATCGCCGCGACCGCTTGCCACGTAAAGCTGCAGCCCTTGTCGTCTCCGCGCGTCTTCAGTCGCTTGGTTTTCTCGAGCGTCTTTGCCAGCTCTTGCAGCGCCGACTTGCGCTGCTCCACGCTTGCCGATGCCGGCAAGTCGCAGCACGTGAGCACGATCTGCCAAAACGCACTTTCCTCGTCGTCGTTACTTTCGGCCTTCAATGCCGCCTCGCGGCTCCCATCGCTGCCGCCGAGGGGCACAGAGCCGCATGCAGAGCGGATCGCGTCCATGACGCTCTCCACACCCACTTCTTCGCGCTGACGCCGCGCGAGCCACTCGTACACGTCCGCCGCGCGCCGCAGCGTCACACCCGCCATGCCGACCATTGCGTTTGCTTGCAGTGCTTCTTGGACTCCATCCGCCCGCGCGCGCCAGCCCCCTGTCTCGCTCGCCAAAGTACGAATGCGGGTGTTGCTCGAATGTCGCTCGAACACAAAATTTGAAATGCGGATTTAGACTCACTAAATTCGCTTCCATGCTAGAAGAGCGTGCAATCATTTTGCGGATTTAGATTTAGGTCAGCAACATCCGCACCCACCTCACGATGCTCATCATTTCTGTCACGTGATGGCGCTCTGGAGAGTGCTCCACGACGCAAACCACCGCACAAGCGATGCGCTGGATGTGCTGCTCTTCTTCTTCTCGCAGAGCGTGCCGGTCGTCCGAAAGCAGTAGACCAGTTCCTCGACGAGATTGACAACAAGTGCGCGAATCTTCAGTTCCCACGCGAGCTCTTCCGCAAGTCTACACAGCTAACTGACAAGGAGAAGCCATGCGATGTGCTGACGAATGCTGTTGCTGCTGATACAACGAATGAACAAGTGGCTGGACACATGAACTGGATCGAACTTTGCTTCTATCTGCCAGTCACACTCACTTCCGAGCCGAAGACGGGATGACAACCGAGGATGTCGGTGTCTTGCTGTAGCGACTGA
>JAASGT010000861.1:0-14795 GCA_023334315.1 Globisporangium alternatum
GCCGCAAAGCCACCCAATGGCACGCGAGATGAGCCTGTGGCAAAGTGCAGCAACCTACGACGGTACTCGTTCGGCATCCCTCGGACAAACTCCCAGAACCACTTGAGCGCCTTGTGTCCATGGAGACTCGCACTGACGATCGTATGCTTCTCCCACTCGTCTACGTCGATCTCGTCCGAGCCGCAGAGCACGTAGCCGAGCTCTTCAGGGTCAAGCACCATGAGGAGCTCCTGTGGGATCACCTCATAAAGTCCTTTCAAGAACGCGTACAGTTGGCTCGAGACGCTCTCAAAGAGCAGATACCGGAACCTGCGCTCAATGTACAAGTCCTTGTTCTCGTCCGTCACGTCGATGCTGCGTCCGTCTTCAATGAGATCGACCACGACCATTTCGTCCCCTCGTTTCTCTGCGATGCTGAACGTGATGTCCAAGTCACCGACGCCGTCATTGTCCATGATCCACTTCAAGCTCTTGAATGCCTCGGGGTCAAAGTACTCGAGGTCCGTGAGCACCAGCGGCATGCCCAAGATGATCTTGAGCAGTGGCAGTGCCAAGTGGAAGTTGAGCACCTGGCCTTCCAACAGCGACCGACCGATGAGTCGACCAGTGGAAAAGTAGTACATCAGGTGGTCTTCGCCAATGTCATGGGCCGAGTTTGGGTTTAGGTAAAAGGTCTGCTCACTCATGCTCACACACTTGAAGACGCCGTTCGCTGGTTCGCACAGCTCCTGCGTGAGCAGCACGAACCACTCGCGCTGCAGTGCACCAGCGTCCACGCCGGCCTCAACGACAAAGTCCACGCGGATGACCGACCGAATGCTCGCGCGCGGCACGACACTCAGCGACTCGAGCGAGTCGAGCAGTACCGACTCGCGCAGCACGTTGAGCTTGATGTACTGCTTGCTCGCGTGCACGAGTAGCGCCGATGTGGCCGCGACAAAGTACGCGTACTTGGACGGAAAGTCCTGCTTCGCGAGCTTGAGCGTCTGGCGCCAGTGCGCAAACTCCGTGTTGACGGCGTCCTGTTTCGAGCGCGGCAGCGGCATCTCGCAGGCGTCAGCCGTGATGGCGCTCTCGAGCACGAGCGTCTGGAACGCCACTTCGATCTCGAGGCTCTGGACGACTGTGGTCTTACTGAGCGCTTGCTTTAGCTGCTCGTGTCCACCCTGTGGGGACATTGCAGAATTTTCATCAGATAATGACGATTTGTCATTTGCGGCCGCTGCTTGCCCATCGGGCTGGCTTGCTGATGAAGCACGTGGCGAGGGCTCCTCGTCCGGGAAGACCTCGATCTCGATCTTGGACGCGGGAGGCGCAGAAGGAGCCATTGAGTCGAAGTTTGGGCTGTTGGAATGACCAGTGGTTAGCTGCTCGGGCGAGGGCGTCGCACCGTGGTTGACGAACCGGAGCGTGAATCCTGGGAAGTGTCCCTTTCTCTGCTTGTTGTGGTCGCGATACCAGAAGAGCTTGTGCTCAATGTCCATCTTGCGCACCCACTCCTTGCGCGCTCTACACAAACACATTCACACCCAACAACAGCGTTCAATCATCAGCTTGCGCCAGTTTCCAGTAGAGAACGTCTGTGGAGGGCATCATCTGGCTGGTGTACCTGGCTCGCTTCTGGCGCTGGGTTATGGCGGCACCACCACTCGCCACCGCCGCGACCACAGCAGCAACCTCAGCATCAACCTTAGTAGCAGCGGCACTAGCAGGACTCCTGGAAATGCCGCCGACTTGCTGGCCTTCTGTATTTGGTTGCGGCAGAATGACGATCTGCTCGCCGCAGAGGTTGCAGAACGGGATGCGCTTGAAGTTCTCAAAGCCGCAGAATGCGCACGTGTTGAAGCCCTCCTCCGCGTCTCTATGACATTTTGAATACATACAGATACACATCATGCGCGTGAGCATCATGAAGGCTTCGCTCTTCGAAATCCATGCAAGCAGTCAGTCATGCCATCAATACCTGGACGCGGCCTCGAGCCGATGGCTCGTGAAGCGGCTCGTGGGGATCTGGTCGCCGCCACCCCTGCATGCATCATCCACCACAAACAATACATACACACAGTCAGTCAGACACGAACTCACATGGTCCTCGTTGCCCAAGGCAATACTGTAGAGACTCATGACTCTGCTTGTCGTACCGCGTCGCAGCGGCCAACAGGAGCGCGGTCTGCGCGTCGCTCGCGTCCTTGGGTCTGTGGCATCCGATGAAGCACATGAGGCAGCAGGCGACGCCGACTGCCCCCGCGACGATGCCCAGCACTTCCGCCATGTTGCTGCCTTCTCGCACTTTGCTCCTTCTTGTCCGTCAGTGACCTCTGTTTCTGCGAGCGACTGATACTGTAGCGTAGACAAATGATTGCAGCCAACCACCCACCCTGAACCCATCACCTCTAAACCAATCCAGAGGTGATGGGCTCGTTGTGTCGTCGTCACCTTGTGTGTCACGCGCATTGTGGGTGCACAGAGGTCTCACTTGGGTTGAGTTGAGTTGGCGAAGCCACAACCATCCACGCCAAGGCAGAACAGTCCATCATGAGCAGCGGCGGCGACGACGGCGGTGGGCTCGCGGTGCTATCCCTGCTGCTCACCATCGGCTCGTTCTGCTGCACGATCTTGGGCTGCGTCGTCTGGTGCACCAAGTGCAGCAGCAAGCGCGCCAACAAGAGCAGCAACAGTACCAGTGATGATGATGACGCCACGAGACACTCGCTGCGTGCGCCGCTCGTGTCACAAGCCACAGCGGAACGGAACAATCGCGTGGGCGCGTCGTTCCGCCACGCGGCCGAGGGCTCCAACAAGTGCGCGTTCTGCGGCTTTGAAAACCTCAAGCGATTCCTCTTCTGCAGGCTCTGCACCAGCGCACTTGAGAGACCCAGCACCACTGCAACAGAGAATACCAGCGATCCGGAGTACGAACAGCTCTTCATCAAGGAGTCGAGGCGCCCACTGCAGACTTTCAATGTCCGACAGCGTAAAGTGCGCGCCAAGCTGCGCAGTGAGTGGACGCGCAAGCTCGACGTGGAGGGCGACCTCTTCTGGTTCCGCGACGACGTTGGAGGGTTCAACGCGAGCGCCACGCAGTTCCCAGGGTACACGCTGCGATTCGAGAGCCACATGGGTGATCACGGGCTCTCTCGCGGCTTAGATAGTCACTCCACTTCCAAATACAAGGTGATGATCGAGACGCCGCTGACCAAGGATCAAGTGGTCGAGCAGCTGAGCTTCGAGGTCGTACTCTCAGCCGCGACCATCCAACTGACAGAGTCGACGCAGGCGAACCCAGCGCTCATCCCCGTGGCTGACGGCCATAGCGGCGGACTCCAGTGGCGCCAGGTGCTCGAGCTCGCGGTCCAGGGCTTCCTGACCAAGTACGCGGCCTTCGCGACCGCCGCCGGTCATTTACTCGTGCCCGCGCACGAGCAGCTGCTGCGGCTCACGATCTCACGAGCCACGCTGCTTGCCGACTCGATGGAGTCACTGGCCGTGATCCCACGGGGTAGCATCCGCTCGGCGCTCTACGTGAGCTTCATTGGCGATCATAACATGGAGAGGTCGGCCTCAAAGTGCTACGACGAGTGGTTCACGTTCGTGAGCCACCAGCTCGCTGAGCCGGCCTTCGGCGTCTTCCGCGCGATCACCAACACGGAGCAGATGTTTTATCTGAACGCCAACTCGCTGCACGACATTGGCGAAGACCACCTCATGTACTACTTTGCAACGGGGCGGCTGATTGGACGAGCGCTACTTGAAGGTCGTGCTCTGGGCTTCCACCTGGCGCTGCCGCTGCTCAAGACCATTCTGGGGCTGCCCGTGTCGTTCAACGACCTCGAGTACGTCGACCCCGAGGGCTACAAGAGCCTGCTGGCGCTGCTAGTGGACGAGGGTGCGGACGCCAAGGGCTTGAGCTTCAGTGTCGTAGAGCAGAGCTCGAATAACGGCGATGATGACGACGATGTCGAGACAGTTCATGTTGTGGACTTGATCCCCGACGGCCGCAGCGTTCAGGTGACGGATTTGAACAAGGACGAGTATCTCAACCACCGGTTCCGCCACACACTCTTCGAGAGCGTGGCCAGTCAGCTCTACGTCTTTCTCAAGGGTTTGTATGAAGTGGTTCCACAGGAGCTACTCATGCTCTTCGACCCAGAGGAGTTTGACTATTTGATGTGCGGCTCGGACGAGATCAACGTCGTCGCCTGGAAGCGCAAGCGGCAGAACCGACAGCGGTCGCACTTGCAGGACAACGACGTCGAGGACGTGATCAAGGGCGCCGAGTACGTCCTGGACATCACCAGCGCGATCCTCGACCTGTAGCCAGCACAATTTTCTGTCCAAGTAAGTCTTAGTCTGATGGCGTTCAGGCTGGTAGCACGAACAATGTATTATAATATATGTACACCAAACAGTCAAACAGCACACATCCTCACACTAGTCCTTGGTGAAACCAAACTCCTCGATCTCGAGGATGCTGAGCAGCACGGTGGCCATCTGGTCCTTGGACTTGTAGATCGGGATGTCGAGTCGGTTGAAGCACGCGCGGCTCGAAATGTACTCGTTCCTTGCCAGCCTCACGCCCTTCAGTGTGAACGGACAGAGGCGTCCGTCGTTGCTCGTGAGCGCTCCAAAGCCTCCAATAGGGATGCGCGACGAGCCTGTTGCAAAGTGTAACAGCCGCCTGCGAAGCTCGTTGGGCATCTCGCGAACCAGTTCCCAGAACCACTCAATCGCTTGAGGGTTCCGTTTGAGCGTCGCACTGACGATCGTATGCTTCTCCCACTCGTCTACGTCGATCTCATCCGAACCGCAGAGCACGTAGCCGAGTTCTTCGGGATCGAACACCATGAGGAGCTCCTGTGGGATCACCTCATAAAGTCCCTTGAGAAAGACGTACAGTTGGCTCGAGACGCTCTCAAAGAGCAGATACCGGAACCTGCGCTCAATGTACAAGTCCTTGTTCTCGTCCGTCACGCCGATGTTGCGACCGTTCTCGATCAGGTCGATCTCAACTGCCTCATCACCTCGCTTCTCTACGATGCTGAATGTGATGCCCAAGTCGCCCACGCCGTTGTTGTCGTTGATCCACATGAGACTCTTGAATGCCTCAGAGTCAAAGTACTCGAGGTCACTGAGCGACACTGGGATCCCGAGGATGATCTTGAGCAGCGGCAGTGCCAGGTGGAAGCTAAGAACTTGGCCTTCCAGCAGCGATCTGCCTACGAGTCGTCCAGTGGCGTAGTAGTACATGAGGTGATCTTCGCCAATGTCGTACAACGAGTTCGGGTTCAGATAAAAGAGTTGCTCGCTCACGTCAACACACTTGAACACGCCGTTAGCAGGGTCAGCGAGCTCCTGGTTCAGTATCATGAGCCATTCGCGGTGCAGCCCGCCGGCGTCTACGCCCTGGTCGCCTGCAAAGTCGATGCGCATCACGGATCGGATGCTGGCGCGTGGGATGGCGCTCAGCGCCTCCATCGAGTCGACCAGGAGGCTGTCGCGGCGGATTGTGAGCATGACGTACTGCTCCGTCGCGTAGACGAGCAACTCGGTTGCGCGCGAGACAAAATACGAGTACTTTGCCGGAAATGGCTGCACCGAAGGGAGCAGCGCCTGCCTCCAATTCTTGCTCGCTGGGGCTGAGGTTGCGGTGGTGTCCTGGTCATCGTCGGCGCTATCGATATCAACCGGTGGGAGCGAGGCATCCGAAGCCGAAGAATCGGTGAGTTGAAGCTCTTGGAGCGCAACCTCGACGCTTAGTGTCTCGATCACAAAGTCTTTCCTGAGCGCCTTGGGAAGCTCAGGTTCGGCTTGAAAGAGCGCTTCACGAATTTCAATGGACGGAAGATCTGTGGAATCCGGCAGCTCCGTGTCTGGAGGGATGATCTCGATCGTCACCTTTGACGTCTGAACCTGCGACTCCTTTTGGTCCTGGGTGGCTCTGAGGTTTCCTGGCAGCATGGTTGTCACGCTGCTCTTTACAAAGTGAAGCGTGAACCCTGGCAACCGCCGCGTCGTGGTGCGCGTCGTCTTGCTCCGGCTCGAACGGAACCAGTACACTCTGCCGTCGACATCGATCTTGCGGAGCCACTCCTTGCGCAACCTGCACAACAAGCACATCCGTGTGAGATCACTCATCTAGGGCTTTATATACAGGAACACACTGAAGCCTGGCGCACCTCGCGCGCTTCTGCCGCAGTGAGAGCGTGGACCAGTGCGGCGGCGCCGTGTGCGCGTCCAAGTGGCTCTTGTACCTGCGCATTTTGGCGCCGCACACGTTGCAGAACGGCGTGCGCTTAAAGTTCTCAAAGTCGCAGAACTGGCACTTGTTGAAGCCCGCCTCCGCATCTCTATACACCGCATAATCATGACATATAAGAATGGACACACGATGCGTGGTATCAAGGCAAACACGCGCACGAAGAACACGTAGCAATGATGAATGCCACTATAGTAGAGTTCTTCTATAAGAGTCGCCACACACGCACCTGGACGCAGCTTCGAGGCGGTGCTTGATCACGCGACCGCCACTATTCGATAGGCACACACGTACGCACATATAGAGAGACATTGTTAGCCCTCACGCATCACTCCGTCATGCGGAGCACAAGATTTGTTTGTTTAAACGACGACGACGCACTTTTGCAGGAGCGACGCGTGCAGGTCGTCGCTGTCGCTGTCGCCACCGCGTCGGTCGCACACGCGCACGAAGATAGCGAGCGCGCAGATGAGCACGAGGGCGCCGCTGAACGCCACCACGAGGCTCGACACCATCGCCTGTGCTTGCGTCCTTCTCGCTCGCCTGCTTGCTGCTGTGGGGCTGTGGAGGGAATGTCTGAGTATGTGGCGATAGAGAGAGAGCGACTGCGGGATGGCATCATTTCGAGAGCAAATTGAGCTCTTCGTTTTCGGCTGTCAGCTCATGGCAGGTGATCTGATTTTTTGCAGAAAGAAAGGCCAGCCCAGCTTGTACAAGTTAGAAGGAGAGTTTAGCACCACATTACAAAAGGAATTATCTTGCTCAGGATATTGGCGGTAGTTCAAGAAAGAGTGTGGCTCAGAGGGTGCTTATTATTACGTATGGAAGGATTCGAAGGATTGATGTCTTTATAAAATTAAAAGGTGCATAATACCATACCATATCGAAATGTAGTATTTTTGAATTTTGTGACTCACTCCATATTTGAACTGGCCAAAACGCGGATCACAGGATAAAGTGTATTGATCATGTTGTGCTAGAAAGCCGCTGACACCTTCAGTTTGGCAAATTTAAGCACACAACAAGGTAAAACAGCACTCTCGGGTTCCAGCTTGCTAACGCCAGCACACCCAGAAAGTTTAACTCGGCACACCCCAGTGTACCTACTTCAAAACAGTACGTTCGTTGCAAATAATTATGTTTAAAAAACAAATTGAAAAAACAAACCCCAAATAAATTTTTCACCATAATATTTGAGGATATAGACATAAATTTGTGTTTGGAACTCCCTAGGTCCAGCTCTCACTGGTTCTCCTGAGAGCAAATTCCGAAGCGTTTATTGGTTTTGTTAGTTGGAAACATGCAAGAGCTCTCTGAAAAACGATACACACACCCAGTGCACAGGCCCATCAGATTGTGGGTACCTGGCGGTCCACCTGACAATGTCATTCTCTGGCTCAGAACCAGACTGAGCGACGCAAGCATCTAGTGTTGCAACACCTCGCCACTCGCGTTTCATTGCACGACTTGCCGCAGAGACACCAGTAGCAGTAGCAGCAGCCATAGAATCGCTCATAATGGTGTACCTGTACGACAACGACGTGCCCAGCACGAGCATCATTCTGGAGGTGCTCGGCGTGGTCACAGTGCTCTGTCTCGTCTACTGCTGCATGTACAGCGAGGTCGTGGTCGGGACTGGGTGCGTGTCCATCGGCCTGCGCTCTGCTCGCGACAACTTCGCCAACAATAGCAGCGTGAATGCCCGCGTATACGTACGTTCTGCCGATCGCCTTACATGGCCTTATGAGTACACTATAGCTCTCTTTCTGATAGTCAATCTCTCTTTTCTTCACTCACTAGCGAGCCAGGCGGGTTCCGTCTCGAAGTCGCCTTCAAGTGAGTATTCGCTCATGCCAGATCGACCAGACAGCTAGACCAGGGGCTTACAATCAGTGGACTAAACCGTTCATTCTACTTTTGCGACTGATAGAGATGCGGCGGACGGCTTCAACGCGTGCCACGTGTGTGGTTTTGAGAACTTTAAGCGCGATCTCTTCTGTAGACTGTGCGCTGCATCAATTGAGCGAATTCCTGTTGCCAGAGTGCTTGAAGACTCCCACACCTCACCAACGTCTGGATATGTCAAGCTCCGCGACGACATTGGAATGGAGCAACGCAACGCACCGCCGCGTCCGATCCAGTGGCAGCGCCGCTGTCCAAGCGACAGCGAAGAGTGAGGTATGTCTGCAACCGGTGTTGGGAATGTTTTGTAGTGCTATGTATTGCATGTCTAGTATTATTTAACACTGCGCGTGTTCTACACATCAATTAACAACTTCCCAGAAAGCGAAACGAGTGGCTCAGAAGACTCGACGTGAACGGCGACCTGTTCTAGTATCGCGACTGCGACCTAGAGAGTGAGCCAGCGGTGATGGCAACAGCAACAACAGCATCGGCGAATCCAGGATTCACAGTGAAGTTTACCAAGACAGAAGGTGGTGACAGTGTCTCGGTCTCCTTGACACCGGCATTAGCGAGCCTAGATACTAACACTATCTCAACACCAACAAGCGTGCTTCCAGCGCCATCTCGACCCGACGAACCACGGAAACCGGCGCCAATTGCTCAGGAATCCGTCAAATCCACATTGAAACAAGAGGTTGCGGCGTTCAGCCTACAACTAACAGTATCTTTGGATGCTTCCCCCAGTGAGCTGGCAGTCCAGTTGGTGGAAATTACTACTCAGAAGGCCATCAACTGGACCGAGACTCTGCAGCTCGCTGCTCAGGATTTCCCCATCAAGTACGCGCACTTTGTGTCCACGACGGCGTCGCTCATCGCCCCCAGAAGCAACGAGTTCGTCACGATCAGCGTGAGCCGTGACGGTGTGCTGCACGACTCGATGCGGTACCTGAGCAGCATCTCGCGGCAGTACGTGCGCTCGGCGATGCGCATCCGGTTCCTGGACAAGCGCGGCATCGACGCCGGTGGGTTGCAGCGCGAGTGGTTTGCGTTGCTGAGCGAGCAGCTGGCGAGTCCCGACCAAGGCGTGCTGCTCTGCGTGAACAAGAACGAACAGACGTTCTACCTGAACCCGACTTCGCAGCATGACATCGGCGACGACCACCTGGTGTACTATTACGGCACGGGTCGGCTCATCGGCCGCGCGTTGCTCGAGGAGCAGGTGTGCGGCTTCCACTTGGCGCTGCTGTTACTCAGGATCATCCTGGGCGTGCCGGTGACTTTTTTGGATCTAGAGTACTTTGACCCCGAGGTGTACGCGAGTTTGGTGTGGATCCGCGACAACGACGGAGTGGACGACCTGGGGCTGACGTTTAGCATGACCGAGTTGTAGTCGAATGGCACCAATGATACTAGCACTGGAGGTAATACTCCAAGCGGTGTGACGGTGGTGGAACTGGTCGAGAACGGCCGCGACGTCCCCGTGACAGGCGACAACAAGCTCGCGTACCTGGACCTACGTTTCCGCTACGTGCTCTTCGAGAGCGTGTCCAGCCAGCTCTACGCGCTCCTCAAAGGCCTGTACGAGGTCATCCCGCAGGAGCTGCTCGTGCTCTTCGACCCGGAGGAGTTCGACCTGCTGCTCTGCGGTTCAGATGCCATCGACGTGGACGACTGGGAGAAACATACGACGTTCACGGATGACCTGCGCGGTAGTGACGCCAAGAAGTGGTTCTGGGAGGTCGTGAGGGAGATGCCGAACGAGTACCGTCGCAGATTGCTGCACTTCGCCACGGGCTCGTCTCGCGTGCCGCTCACGGGTTTCAGCGCAATGACGAGCTTCGACGGCCAACTGAATCCGTTCACGTTGCACGGCGTGAAGCTGAGCGAGGGCGAGTACATCTGGAGCCATGCGTGCTTCAATCGGTTGGGGCTGCCGCTGTACGAGAGTCGCGAGTTGGTAGAGAAGGCACTGTACGCCGTGCTGGAGTTCGACGTGTATGGGTTTTCGACTGAGTAGAACATTTTATCAGACAAATGCGATGTCATTAGTGACCATCGAGGACCAAGTCGACACGAGAGGGTGCTGTCACGCGGGACGGCGCTCAAGAAATTGCATGAATGAATCAAAGAGACTCAGTCAGATGACGCGGACTGAAATTGATGTACGAGAACTGAGATAACATGAACGTCTAAGCGACAATGTGCGCGTACTTGACTGGGAAGTCCTGGGACGCCACGTCAAGCCACTGAATTGCGGTGCTGTCGTCCGAGTTTTGAGCTAATACAAATGTTCCATGGACCAGTTGGCACGCACACACATCGTATCACTCACCTCACTCGCCGCCGCTGCTCAGAGAGAGTCGTGGCGCATAATTGTGTTGCGACTTCGCTCGCCACAGCGATGTTGTGTATTCTCCTGTATCCAGTCTCAGTTGCTGCGCTCTTCATCGGGTGCGGGCTATTTTGCACCTGCTTTCTAGGCACGACCGAGGATGAAGAGGAACAGCTTCGTGTACTGAAGAGAGCGCAGCACGCCGCCACGAAGGCACATTGCCTGCTACCACCTACTTTCACACGAATCATCATTTCGGCCCGTTCAAATGACTGCATTCAGAATTCTGAAGTATCACCGCCTTGGAGGTGACTGCTGTTCATTCATTTGCATCCTTGTCGACAAAAGTAGAAAAAATTGACCTCCGAGTAGAACATACAGAGTACAGTCGTTCGAAGTACTACCTTTTTGTACCGTACTTTATACCCTGAACTAGAGATGTGTTTCAAGTATCACCTCTGAATGCCACTTCTTCCGTGTGCTTCTACTGTGTTCACTAGGTTCTCGAACGATCATTTCTTAAGCTCAATCTGTCGTGAAGCCGTTCAGCTCAGTCCGCAGCGTCGCGTAGAGACTCGTCTCTAGCTGGTCTTTCGACCGCAGCACGGGCAGATCGAGGCGGTTGAAGCACGCATGGCTCCAGATGTAGCCTCTGCTAGAGGCAGACTCGTTCAGCTTGAGTGTGAATGGGCAGAGCCTGCCGTCGTTGCTGGTCAGCGCGCTGAAGCCCGCAATGGGCACGCGAGACGAACCCGTGGCAAAGTGCAGGAGCCGATGACGGTACTCGTTCGGCATTTCGCGCACGATTTCCCAGAACCACTTGACGAGATACTTGTGCGTGCCATTGAGGGAGGAGGTGATCTGAGTACTGCGCTCCCAGTCGTCCACGTCAATGGTGTCCGAGCCGCAGAGCACGTAGTCGAGCTCCTCGGGGTCGAACCGCAGGAGCGTGGCTTGGGGGATTACCTCATAGAGTCCCTTCAGAAACACATGCAGCTGGCTAGCCACGCTCTCAAAGAGTAGATACCGGAACTTACATTTCAGGTACAGCTCCTTGTTCTCGTCCGTCACGTCGATGCTGCGCCCATTGGGGATCAAATCAACCACGACCATCTCCTCACTGTGCTTCTCCGTGACGCTAAAGTCCAGTCCCAGATGCTCAATGCCAGCGTTCTCCTTGACCCACACCAGACTCTTGTACGTCTCGGGGTCAAAGTACTCCAAATCTTGGAAAGTCAACGGCTGTCCCAGGATGATCTTGAGCAACGGCAACGCCAGGTGGAAACCCAGCACTTGACCCTCCAGGAGCGCTCGTCCAATGAGCCGTCCCATCGCGAAGTAGTACATGAGGTGGTCGTCGCCAATATCCTGCAGCGAGTTCGGGTTCAGATAGAACGTCTGCTCAGTCTTGTTCACGCAGCGGAAAACGCCCGCTTCGTGGTCCACAAGACGCTCGTTCAGGAGCACGAACCACTCACGCTGCAGCCCGCCGGCATCCAGACCAGGCTCGTTCACAAAATTGATGCGCATCGACGAGCAGATATAGACCTCGGGGATGACGCTGAGCGACTCCATCGAGTCCTCGAGTAGCAACTCGCGGCTCACGTTGAACTTCAGGATCTTGCTCTCCGCTGGCGCCATGAGTGCGACACTCGCCTTGACAAAGTCCGCGTACTTGGCAGGGAAATTCTGGGCGGAGGCATCCGCCACAGGAGACCCAACGGTTATCGCACTGTTGTGCTTTCCTGCCTGCACATTTCCCAATGGCGCTTCGGCAGGATTCGAAAGTGAGGATTCAGTCAAGTGAACCTGACTGTTGGCCACGCAGGCGCTGAGCTCTTGACGAACGGAGTCAACTGCAAGAGGCGTGTGGGGTTCCTTGCTCTCGTGGTCGAGCTCTGGTTCTTCCATCGTCACCATACACTCAGTGGAAGTCACGAGCAGCGTCGAGCGTCTCAAGCTCACTGGGCACTCGGTCTCGACGTTCCCACCTCTCGTAAGCACGAAACTGGCGCGTTCCAGACCTGAACGACTGGTTTCATCATTTGCAGTTGCTTTGATTTCATCAGTTGCTGGAGAATCACGAGTCTCGAACCGCAGACAGTAGCCTGGAGGCAGAGGCGCTTCGACTTCTGGACCGCTCACTTCTCGAAACCAGTAGAGTTTGCCCTCGACGTCGACCTTCCGGGTCCACTCTTGGCGCTTCCTGATAATGAAGAATCAAACGAAACAAGTGTCAACAACTTGTTTGCTAGTGCTCGGATCCCCAATAGCTCAGCAAACGCACCTTGCTCGCTTCTGTCGCTGTGTGAGAGTCGCAGGCTTGCTTGCTACTTGCTGATTATTATAAGCAACATTTGTTTGAAGCTCTTGAGTGCCTTGTTGTTGCTGAAGCTCCTGACCGCACAGACTGCAGAACGGGAAGCGCTTGAAGTTCTCAAACGCGCAAAAGGCGCAAGTGGTGTAGCCCTCCGCTGCATCTCTATACAAGAAATACAAAACAAGCAAGCAAGTGTGAGCAAGCAAGTTCAACAAGACACCACATGTCAACAACAGCACCAACCTCACTGCGGCTTCCACGCGATGGTCTCCCGCACTGTATCAACCAACACACACAGTCAGCAACACAGCAAACTCTAAGTCACATGCGACTTGCGCTTGCACTGTTAGAGAACGCGCAAAGGTGACACGTACATGGCAAGGTCCTGCAGTAGCGGTGCGGCGAGTTCGCCGTGATTGCGCGAGGTGGACCGACTGCCGAGGTAGATCGTCATGACCAGCACGCCGCCCAGGAAGACGAAGAGGAACACGTGCTCTAGCATTTGCACTTGTGTGCTTGGGCGTTTGTCTGTGGGTGTGTCTTGCGCGGAGAAAGCGATTGTGCTGCTGTCGCAAGAAGCGCTTGCTTGCGCCTTCTCAAGAAGAAAAAAGCAAATCACATTTGATCTCAGATTTACCTTTTTAAACGTCAATGTACCTCAATACAAATCATATGCCGCTAAAGATGAGTGAAGTATATATCAGTGATACCTTTGTAACATGAGATGGATCCACCTTGCTTGCATTTGCGGGAGAGTGGGACAAGCCAGCACACACGTGCATTGCCCACTTCGAGCAAGTGCCTTTTGGCTCTGTCTCTTGCAATAATTCTTTGGTCCGCTTCTCTAATCGAGCAAGTTGTTGTTTGTTGCACGAAAATGTTTGTGCCAGCGGCAAGAGTACGCGCGCCGTCTTGAACAACGAAGAGCTGGAATCCATGCCTCTCTTGGCTCCAGCATCAACAACCAACCACGCACGCAAGCAACAAGCAAATGCGTGCAGTTTGTGCACAAACTTCGGTGCGTAAGTCAGCGCTTTGGACATCTGGTGCCGTTCAATCTTCGCCTTATTTGTGCGGCATATCACCCACAACTCAAATCTACTTTGTCATAAACTACTATTTCAAGTTGAACCAGAGGTCGCCGCTAGATTCAAAATTCCTCCAAGCGCGACATCGGTCTGCCAACCTGCTGACGTCGCCTGGAACATGCTGTTCAAACAGAGGTTGAGAAAGTGCTGAATCGACAATTTGCGCCAGAGCTCTCGCAGCAAGAAGATGGAAAGCCGTTCAAGCTCGCCCTACCAACGAGACGGACGATTTGCGATTGGGTAGCTCATTCGTGGGCGGCTCTACCCAGCGAAACTATAGGAGCTGGTTTTGGGAAGGTAACTCTCACGCAGTAAGAGGCGTGTATGGTATCACTCCCGAAACTTTACGAGAATGGGCTCATAAACATGAGCACCAACTCCCACGAACGCCCAACTTCTGCGCCAGAACGGCAGCGTGTCTACCTCACGGCGCCGCTCTGGAACAACAGGTACCCGCTCTAGCAGTACCAGACCAGCTCGACCAAACACTCCCTTTGGAAAACGTCGGCGCCGCTGGTCCGGCACAGCCTTGTGAAGAAGGGCATCTCCACGCTCCAAGACTTCCTCACATTCGATCATCAGTGGCCGACCCTGGATGTGTTTGCTGCAACAGTGTACTGCGCCACAGAGCTTCCGAGCCCACAGAGCTGTAACATCGCGTTCCTGTACAGCCAGCTGACGCAAATCTTCGACCGACTGTTCCCGCGAGGAGTGGACTCGACTCTCATCGAAGCATCGCACACACAGCTCCGACCGCTGTGGCCGTGGCGCGTGTCAACGCCACTCAAGACGCACTGGTTCCCGAGGATCCCATCGAAGACACTGTACACATCGCTCGCAAACACGAAAGAACCAACCAAGACGCACCCATTCCAGCGACATGTGCTCATCAAC
>JAASGT010000862.1:0-14788 GCA_023334315.1 Globisporangium alternatum
GCGCCAAGGTTGCGGACAAGATCCAGCTCATCATGAACATGCTCGACAAGGTGGACGAGATGGTCATTGGTGGCGGCATGGCGTTCACGTTCAAGAAGGTGATCAACAAGATGGAGATCGGCAGCTCGCTTTACGACGAGGAGGGCGCCAAGATCGTCGAGGCGATCGTGGAGAAGGCCAAGGCCAAGAACGTGACGCTGCACTTGCCGACGGACTTTGTCATCGCCGACAAGTTCGCGGCCGACGCGAACACCAAGGTCGTGACCCAGGAAGAAGGCATCCCGGCTGGCTGGCTGGGCCTGGACGTCGGTCCAAAGTCCCAGGACGCTTTCGCCACCGCGATTCTCAAGGCCAAGACTGTCGTGTGGAACGGTCCGATGGGCGTCTTCGAGTTTGATGCGTTTGGTACGTTTCTATTTATGTCGTTGTGGTCATTTAGTGTGTGACGCTTGTACTGACTTGTCGATTCCTTCTCTTCTAATGACAGCGAACGGCACCAAGACCGTCATGGACGCTGTTGTGAAGGCCACGACCACGGGCGCCACCACGATCATCGGCGGCGGCGACACCGCCACGTGCTGCGTCAAGTTCGACACGGAGGACAAGGTGAGCCACGTGAGCACGGGCGGCGGCGCCAGTCTCGAGCTGCTCGAGGGCAAGGTGCTGCCGGGCGTTGACGCGCTCTCGTCTGCGTAAGCCGATCGAATCGTAGCTGGTGATGAAGCTATGCTCGCTGCCAGCCCCTGCGTTGTATCCATTTGTCCAGGCCAAAGCAACCACACAGTCTAATAAATAATCCAGCAAGTCAATGTGAAAAACGCACACAATCCACAGCCGAGAGCTCTTTGCGTGTAATGTGCTGTCTTCGTACCAAATCGCATCAAGACAATAACAAGCCATGCGAAACACAATCGGATGTGCAACAAGCTATCCATTCATTCATATATCCAATATAATGATCGCATCGCAGTCTTCCCGACTCACTCGGAGCAGCAGCAAACGCATCATTCATTCGTACTTACACCTCCGTCGCCGAGTAGGAGCTCGAGTAGCCGATCTGGTCGAAGCCCGTCATCGCGCTATAATTAGTGTATTGCTGCTGGGATTCGGCAAAGTCGCGCTCGACCTTGGTGCTGTTCCAGTCCTCCATCTCGCGCTTGTAGCGCGCGCGATCGATACGTTCCTTCTCGACAAACGGCGCCTTCTGCTCGTCCGTGGCCTTCGACCACGCTTCACCGAGCTGCTTGGAGATCTCCGTGTTCTTCATGTCCTGGTGCTCGGCCTTAATGCGCGGCCGCATGACCTGGCTGTAGAAGAGGAACGCCGACGAGGCGCGCTTGGGCGCGTCCGGGTGCTTCTTCGCGCGCTTGTTGGGCACGCGCAGCGGGCCGTCGTACGAGGCCATCTCCTCCTCGTAGCGCTGCTTGTCGGACTCAGCGGCAGCTTTCCACGGCTGCTTGTCCTCATCGGTCATCTTGGCCCAGGCGTCAGCGATCGCGCGCATGACGTCCGTGACCTTGGAGTTGTCGGGCATCGTGGCCTTGATCTCCTCGCGCTTGTCCATGGAGAAGAGGATGTAGGGCGACTTGCCGCGCTTGGGCGCGCCCGGCGCCTTCTTCTGCAGGCGCTTGCGCTTCTTGCCGTCCTTGGTGAGCGGCACCCATGCGGAGCCTTCGGACGCGGCGGCGAGTGGCTCCATCTTGCTTGCTTGCTTGCTGCTCTTCAGGCGCTCACCTCGCTTTTCTATGCTATACTCAAACCGAAGCAAATCGAAGAATGAGGGATAATGTATGCCATACAAAAACGCTGTGGGCGAGTGGCTGGCGTTTCTTTTCGTAATGCTTCTCTCCACAAGAAAAAAAGCGAGTCATCCCTCTTGTACTTGAGTTTTGTAATACAAAAATTTAAAAATTGAAGAGGGGCGACGTACTCATCCAATCAGCAACGAGTATTTGAAATTTTGAGAGCCAATCAGTGAATCGAATCCCAACAAATCACAAAAAATGCGCGCCAAACGACCGCTTATGCATACAGACCGTCACGCCATGAAGCTTGAGCAGCTCCAGCCCACGTCACACAACAAGAGATACACACACACGGCTGGTAGCTGCAGGCCATAGAGACGCCTTCACACACCAGCCTCTCAATCTTTTCGTCGCTCGAACTTGCGCGGTCTGGCTCCTCCCATAACGGAATCCAACAAAGTGATACCTCTCTTTTAGAATCAAAAATGCTATATCGTAGGTTTCTTTCCGTATTGGCTGAAAAATTGAGCTATTTTCTACCAATCACGAAGTATTTGCTGGAGCCGCGATCCCGCATTTTCATCATCAGCACCAACAGGAGACGTGAGCGAAGATGGCGAAGCACCACCCGGACCTGGTGATGTGCCGCAAGCAGCCGGGCGTGGCGATCGGCCGCCTGTGTGAGAAGGACGACGGCAAGTGCGTCATCTGCGATTCGTACGTGCGTCCGTGCACGCTCGTGCACATCTGCGAGGAGTGTAACTACGGCTCGTACGAGGGCCGCTGCGTCATCTGCGGCGGCCCGGGCATCTCGGATGCCTACTACTGCCGCGAGTGCACGCAGCTGGAGAAGGACCGCGACGGCTGCCCCAAGATCGTGAACCTCGGTAGCTCCAAGACCGACTTGTTCTACGAGCGGAAGAAGTACGGATTCAAGAAGCGATGAGCGCCGTAACCACACAATGCAAAGCGCGAGAGGACACAGCACAATAGCACGAAGAGAGCTGCTCGCACGGCGCTCTAAGAGGAAGCTCAGGTAGGAGAGCGAAAGTGCTTTCTGTGTGTGCGATTACTAATTAACCACTTCTTTAGACACATTCTTCATGGCTCTCTGCTTTGCTTTGCTTTCGCGTTCCTCGTTTGCATGACATCGCAGCTCGCATCCGTCCGTCGAGGCAAAAGCTGGGCTTGTATCCACAGACTTGATGCGCGTGAATGCATTCTTCTTGTCCCGCGCTGCTTCAGGAACCGTGTCCTTGCGTGTTCACAATCTAGGACATGAGTCATGAGCGTGAAAAGATTCGATAGCTCCTCACCAGTCGCGTGTTCGGTGGCTCGTGGGAGACGCCAGGGTACGTTGCGGTGCCGAAGTAGAAGGATACGCTGACAACCCGCAAGCACGCCTACTGGCATCTACTACGGTGAGTGCCATGCGTTCTTCTTGCGCGTAGCTATCGTTCCCTGGTACTTATTTACTTGTTAGGTAAATCCACTTACAGGCTGAGGTAGGTGCGATGGCATCTCGCGCTTGCTTAGCAGTGGATTGCGCACTTCATGGTAACTACTTGTGCTAACTTTGCGCTGTGGTGGCTTGTAGGACGTATTCATTATCACCCCTAAGCAAATCAAATAGCTACAGACACTGAATCAACAAGGTAGATGCTGTATGTTGTTTTCTCTATTGGCTGTGGGTTCCATGCAGTACTTGCTACTGAGCAAGTCTCATCTCTATCTAGTGCTCTACCTCTCGTAGGTTCTAATGCTTGCAGCCGCCGGTGATCTTGAGGCACTTGGTGGACTCGAAGATGCTAAAGAGGTTCGTCATGATGGACCAGACAAGCGCGAAGCAGCAGTAGAAGATCGTGACGGCGCCCATGAGTTTGCTCGAGCCGCCGTTGCGCTTGAGCTGCTGCGTCTGCGCCTTCTGCGCCGGCAGCAGCGGCAAGAACGCCAACGCCAACAGCTTCGCCGCGTACGAGATCATGATCGTGATGGTCACGTCGCGGCGCACGGCGTGCGTGTCGTTGAGGATGTCGTCGTTGTAGACGTGAAAGGCCGAGTTGACGTTCTTGGTGATGGTCTTGGAGAATGGGTCCGAGAGGTTGTTGACCGTGGTCATGAGGCCGTAGATCGCGCCCTCATTGCCCTCACCCGCGAGCTCCACGACCACGAAGGACGCGATGATGAAGCTGATGTACGACGGCACGTTCTCGACGATCGGCAGGCCGAGCCAGAACCACTGGTTGCGCACGACGTCCCACGTCGTGAGCATCGTGCACCAGATGTCGATGAAGATCACAGCCACGCCCGTGATGGCCACCATGAAGCGCCAGTTCCAGAAGAGCCCGTACTTTCCCGTGAGCACGAGCGTGATGACCGACACGACACTACCGATGATGCTGCTCACGTTGTTCGAGAGCGTCGTGGCGCGCACCCAGTAGCTCGTGATCGGGTCGAGCGCCACGTAGCTGAAGTTGGCGAAGATGCCCGAGAAGAACGTGTAGGCGACCACCTGGTAGACCGCGCGCGACTGGATGGCTTCCCACAAGTTGCGCATGTACTGCGAAAACACGGGCGCCTGCGTCTTCTTCTCACTGATGAAGAACCACGTGAGCGGGATCACCGGCAGCGTACAGATGCCCAGGATAAGCATGACCGTCGGGAAGCTGATACCGTAGCTAAAGTCGCCGCCGTAGTCCTCCGAGTTGAGGCCGAAGCCGAGGATCACGTTCGCGAAGATGCCGAACATCGTGCGCGTCGTGTAGATCGCCGTCTGCGTGCGGCCGCGCGTCGCCTCGGGCTCGCGCTGCGCGTACTCAACGACGACGGCGTCAGCCGCGACGTCCGCGAACAGGTAGCCGAGCGACGCGAGCATCATGAGCGCGATGTACTTGCCGCCCGTGTTCGGCGCGCTGTAGTTAATGCTGTGCTTCTGTGCGTCCGTGTACAGATCGGGCTTGACTTCACGCAGGCTCGGGTCCGAGAAGTACGGGTCGCCCAGCGGGATGAACGCCATCGTGAGCAGCATGGCGCAGCAGAGCGTCCAGCCGAAGATCATGTACGGCCGGCGGCGGAACCCGAAGATGGGCACGCAGTCCGAGATGATGCCGATAAACACCTTGAGTGACCACGGGATGTTGAGCAGCGCGCGCGCCGAGGTCGTCTGTGTGCCCTCCATGTTCAAATAGTACGTTAAGAACGGCACGACCGTGTTGGGCAGCGTGCCGTAGACGAGCCCCACGGCCGCGTACTGCGCGAGCAGACCAAACGACTCGCGAGAGAGCAGCTTTGGCGCGCCGCCTTCACGGAGAGCGCCGTGCTCCAAGTCCTGAGCGCCATTGGGACCGTCGTGCGGGGTCTTGACGTCCACATACTCCTCACCGCCGAGCTTGGTGATGGAGCTCACGTACGACGTGCGCTCCACGAGATCGACGCGAGCTGCCGACGCCATTCTGTAAAGAGTGTGCTGCTGGTTGCTGCTGGTGAGGCTTGGACGAGCCTGGGCCGTGAGGTAGTTGTGGCGGAGCAGGCGAAAAATCGGGAATGAACTTTGTAGAGAGCGTTACAGTGCAGCGAGCCAGTGATTGTGGGCCATGCTGTTGTGGTGTTGACTCGCGCTCTCTTTCTGTCGTGGTGAGGCTGTCTGTTTCGTTGTTTGGTGCCTGCTGCTGTTGGTGATGACGCTTGCTGATGCTGCAAATGAAGCGAAATTCGCCGCCACCCATTACGACTGCAACGTTCTTGTGGTTCGGACAGCGTTCGCTCAGCGCTTCCATCCGGTCATTCGCCGTCGCCTTGCCATTCAGTCAGTCAGTCCCTTGAGGCCGCGCGCGTGACATGTATCCGATCGCGGCTTCGTCGCCAGTGCTGACAAGGTCCAGCGGCGGAACGCGAACACTGGCGCAGAGAAAGAGCGACTTGACGACCGTCTGCGTGCCATAGACGACGCACACACGCATGAATGAGCGTCTGCAGAGAGTCGCTGGTTGACAGGCGTGAGGAAGAAGGCTATCTCCCATTCGTAAGACTTGATTGAGTGAAGAGCCTTAAGCTGTGTGGATGAGGCATCGATGTGAGCCCCAACGTAGCTCTCACTGGAGAGAAGGTGACGGCTGCTGGTCCTGTTGTGTGCTGCTTGGTGGTGTGAGGGTGATGCGCGCAGCTTCTTCGTTGACGCATTCGTCTGCATGAGCGAGGCGCTTGCCCATCACGGTGTATATCTCATGGTGGATGGTTGGTGACGACGATTGATTGGAAGAGTTGCACTATACACCGGTACCGGTTTATAGCATAATAATCCGCTTCACGAGACGATCTTTTGTGCAGTGCTAGTCTGTCTGGAAGTTCTCTTGACGCCTGCAACATGTTGAGCTCCTTGGTCAGCTACCACAAGCTCATGATCCTCACGACTCGTAGCGATGAGCACGTGACGACGAGTCGGAAGCCACAAAATACCCTGACGTTCTGTGAGCAGCGGAGGCCTTCTGCTGTGCCGCGATGTATCCCGAGGAGTTGAAATCATGTCCAAGCATGGCGTCCATAGCGCCGCGAGTTTACGATGCCGACCCACGTGCCTTTTCCTTCACACTGAATACAACTGAACAACAAGCGAGCACCTCAGGCGCATGATCGCGTACGGAAGTGTTGAGCACCTTTCAGAACCGTGTTGCAGCAGAGCTCATCGATCGTTCTCGTTACTTTTGTTCAAGCTGCCCATGCTCAAACCTCACTGTTGCATTTTATGAGTATTTTTGAAAACAAACCAAAAACGACGAAGCATAGCCCACACGCTCGTTTGCATTACAACAGACCACTCGAGTCCACACTCGCTCACTCACTCTAACGTCAGCTCTCTGTCTATCGTTAGCGACAGCGGCGGCGAGCACCCGATGCTGCCGTACGAGCGCTTGTTCGACGCGTCCGGGTCGCGCAGCAGGTACTCGTGGATGAAGCTCAGGAACCGCAGCGCGTATTCGGCCGGCGGCAGCGCCGTGATGCTGCGCTTGTCGAGCACCACGGACAGCAGACAGTTCTGCACCTTCCAGCCAAAGTTGTAGTGCTGCAGGATGTCGACGAAGCCGAGGTAGTACACGGTCTTCTGGTCTTCCGACACGACAGCGTTGTGCGCGAGCGTGTCGAGCGTGAACGGGTCCAGCGGCGCGTGGAAGTGCCGGATGCCGAGCAGGCAGCTGTAGTCCATGATTCCGAGCTCCTGGAGGAAGCCGCAGTCGCTCGTCACCTGCGCCAGGAGATTGGCGCGCGTGGTCGAGTTTACGCGCAGCGAGGCGCGGCGAGAGACAAAGTCGTTGTCGTGACGGAGCGAACTTCGCGAGCTACCTCGGCGGAGCAGTGGCTGATGCTCACTCGTGCCCCCGATGCTGTTGAGGTATCGGAGCTCAGCGTCCAGCGCTGCCTCAATGGACTGCCGCACCTTCTCGTCTTGCTCGTCGTCTTCGCTGCTGCTACTGGCAATGTCCACGAACGAATGCCGCTGGTGACGATTCCAGCGCGGGGTCGGGATGCGCTCTTCTTGGTGTCGGAGGTTCGACTGGTGAAAAATGCCTTTCAGGTCGTAGCGCTCGTCCACCGGTCCGTCGGGAAAGACATTCTCCATCACGACGAAAAACATCTTGTTCCAGCCGACGGGTAGCTGCATCGAGTGGCAGCCGAGAAAGCGGCAGAGCAGCGAGTTGGGCTGCTTGAGAATGTACTGGTGGTACAGCGGTAGCACGTTGAGCAGAAACGAGTGCTCCCACTTGGTCATGGTCTTGACGAGGTACTTGCGGTCGCTCGAGAAGTAGAAGAGCATGCCCGACTTACCCTCAGACGCGCGTTCCAGCAGCGTGTCTGCGAACGACTGCTCGTACATGAAGTTGTCGATACCGCACACTTCTCGGATATTCTGGAAGATCTTGGGCGCGTAGTCCGTGAAGCCCAGTTTCTCGTAGTACCTGTACTCACCGTTGTAGACCGTCGTCGCGAGGCGCTTCTTCTCGTTGTAGAGCAGCCGAGATGCATCGTTCTCTTCCATCTGTAGCAGCGACAGCGACGCCATCGCGTTGCGATCCATCGAGTTTGCGCGCGAGCGGCTCAGCAATGGAGACTTGAGACTGTCGGGGCCGCCTCCGCCCATCGAAAGCGGCGGCGTCTCGTTAATGCTACTGCAGATCCCTGCTGTTGTGTATCGCATCAAGTCCTTCCGCAGCGCCGCGCTGAAGTGATCGGTGCTCGACGGAGCGTCACTACTGCTGTTGCTGTTGCCGCGCTCGGACTTCGGCAGCGCGTTCTCACTCGAGCGGTTTTGGTACAGCTCCGTGTTCAGTACCCATACGATGAGCAGCAGCACCGGGTACGAGCCAAAGACAAACACGAACGCGACTTCGATGCGCTGCGCCATCTCGCCGTGGAAGTTCTGCAAGTAGCTCGCGTAGTACAAGCCGCCACACGCCGACCAGTAGCCTCCGTAGATGAGCAGATACCGATAATATTGGAGCAGGTTACGGCGCTTGGCGCGGTAGGTCACGTCCAGCTGGCGCCGCACGAAGCGGAAGCTTGCGAAGAGCAGCACGCTGAGTGAGAGCGCGAAGATGCCGATGATCTCGCCGTAGAGGAACACCCAGTTCGCCTCATTGATGGTCGCAGCGACGGGTGTGCGCTTGAGCCAGCACATGTTCATCGCCGAGACGCCGTAGAGGCGCCGCTGGTAGACCACGAACGCCGAGACGCCGCTGAAGCTCCAGACGCTGTTGATTCGACAAATGAGTCAGCTTATTAGCCACCGATGGATGTTTGATACGGTGACGAGAGCATACACAGAGTACGTACACGGAGTGGTAGGTCCAGGACTTGCAGTTGTAGCCCATCCAGGGGTTCACGAGCGCCACGAAGAGGTCGAGCGAGAGCATGAGGTACCAGCCAGCGCTTGCAAAGAGAAAAAACTGCATGCGTGTGAGTGTTAGTAGTATGATCACATGCCTTTAGTACGTAAGGTACACACTAAGGTTGTCGGTCGTACCTGGTTGAACGAGGCCATGACTGCGCAGTTGTCGTGCTGTGCGCATTCACGTCCAAGAGCGATGAGAAACGATAGCAACGACGTAGCGAATCATATCCACACCGTGCAATACCACCACCACATACACATATGCACATGCACGTACCACGCCTTCGATGATGTACGCGATGACGAAGCCGAGCGAGACCATGAGTCCGCAGGCGACCTGCCAGATGACCACGTCCGCCGCCGGGTGCTGCGCCTTGATGTTGGGCACGAAGAAGTAGGAGAGCAGCACGAGCAAGTGCACGAGCACGCCCACGACGCCCGCCACCATGTACATCTCCGCCGTCTGCGCGAAAGAGAGTGCGTCGTAGTCGCCGCTCATGACTGTAGATGCCACCTAGAGAGTCTATGGAGAAAGAGAGAGATCGCGCCTTGCTTGTCGCGCTTTGGCTTCGTTGCGCATGAGATGTGAGGAACGCATTGTGTGAACCATCGGGATGTGGTCCACACAAACGTTAAAGGAATCAGAAACAAAGGCTATCTTGGTAAACTTATGTGGATAAGTTGTGCTATATCACAAATTCATGTAAATATGCTGTACTATTTCGTGCTTTTTCTAAACCAAGAAAGCCTGATAACACCTGAGAATGGAAAATGGTGTGAGCTTGTCACACGATCTTGAGCTCCACTTGGTGCTCGTGCTGCTGGCCACTGGTGATGGCGCTGGCGGCTGTGGGCTCGGCGTAGCAGGCGTAGGTGGCGAACTTGGCGCGGCAGATGGGGCACCGGTCGATCTCCTCGAGGCACGCGCGGCAGACGCAGAAGTGCCGGCAGGGCAGCAGCACGGCCGCGATCGCGCCTTCCAGGCAGATCACGCACTCGCCCGCCGCCGCCGAGGTATCGCGGGTTTCAAAAATCTCCTGCAATGGCATCGAGGGGCAGGTCAGTCAGCACGTTCTTCGTGTGCATGGTAGATATGTACATTGTAGCTGATAGAAAGAGATCACTCACCTGCGGCACGTAGACGTTCGAGCGCGTGAACGTGAGCTTCTTCACGATCACGGGCGTGAACTTCTCGGCCTTCGCCGGCGTCGGGAGAAAATCGATCGCCACGCACTGGCAGATCACCTCGTCTTGGTTGCTGCTGTTGTTTGCAGTCAGTTTGCCGTTTGACTGCTTTGTCAACAGTTGTGAGCCGTTTGCATTGAGCTTCGACCCCTGGCTTTCGAAGAAATCGAGCGAGCCCACGAGCACCACTGCGCCGTAGCGAGGCTCTTCCTTTTGCTGCAGCTGTGGGACACCAGAAGTTCGTTCGTCCAGTCCAGTGAGGGGGTTGCCAGCATCGTGCTCCACTTCAGTACGCAGCGACTGGATCTCCTCTGACGGTCCGCAAGTACTGGTACTGGGCATCTCTGCGACGTATGCGTGCTCTCCGCCTGCCATTTCGTCGAACCTGAAGAGCACGCGAAGCCAAGGAGAAAGAGTCTCAGTTTACATTGATCAGCATCGCAACAGAACAGTAACAACAAACAACGGACCTCTCGGGTGGAGACGCTGAGCGGAAGCTCTCTGGGCCAACCATTTGCTCCAGTCCAAAGCCCCAACCACCCACTCGATCGTCGTCGTCGCCGCTGAGCTTGTCATCATCGTTGAGACGGTGGCGCCGGTTCTGGCGACGCGCACGCGAGAGGAAAGTCGGCAGATCTAGCGCACGCTGTCGGAGGTTCTTTTTCTGCGTCGAGAGGCTTTGTAGCACCGGGATGGGGCTACTGCTGCTGTGAGTTGGCGAGAGGAGCGACTTGGCGGACGCCATGCGAAACTGCGAGCAGTTCTCGAGCAGAGCCTCGGTCTTGACGCCCCAGAAGACCTGCGCCACGCACTTTGTCGACGATCTGATCTTGAATGAGAACTGCATCGGCGCTGCGTTCTCTGTAGCGGCTGCTAGTTCTTGCTGGTGATGACTGTTGTTGCTGCTGCTGCGGCTGAAAGTGCGGCTCACTGTGAGCGATGACGTCGGGATCTCAAACGGCAGACGCACGCTCGTCATTTTCGTTGACGACACTTCGAGTTTCGTGCGTAGAAGCTGCTGGAAGTGCCACATGGACGCGTGTTCAAGCACTGACAAGCTGTTCGGGCAGTAGAAGACACAAGTCAGTGGACGCTGATAACTAATCTCAGCTTATAGACGCTTCGTAAATGTATCTACGCACCTGGGTCCCAAGTCCTTGAGATGGAGGACCTATGAGGTCGTCCAAAGCAGTCGCCAGTGTTTAAGACAGTGAGTAGGTACGAGGAAAAAAACAGACACCGTCTTCACAACAGCAAGTGATCGACGTACCGCATCAGAGTTGACCGCGAAGCGCACGTCCACGAGTGTGAGGAAGTGCTGCGCGAGCCGCATCATCCAGCCGACGAAGCCACAGATGAGTACAATCACCACGAAGTTCCAGAGCTCCGGCGGCAGTGGGGGCGGTGCTGCGCTTTGCTGCTGCTGGGCGGCTGTGAATGGATCCATTTTGCTCACTATCGATCAGAGTTGCACCAACTTCAGCCAAAAGACATGTCTTGTGACTTACTCGAGGAGCCGCGCACCAAAGGGTGTGGGATCAAACAGCCGCTTAAGAAAAAAGTGAAAACGCCTGTTCCCTCATTTAGATGAGACCGTTCGCGTCTCTTTCTTCCTCACTCCTTCATATACATGCGTGGGAAACTCAGGCATCCTCTACATGGAAAGCGGCGTGTTAGACGCCTTGTTGAGCACCGCGAATGCAAGAGAGTCCATGATACCCATGATCTGGTCACGCGTTCGAAATGATCACCCACATATAGGCGTTGGTTAGTCTTTGACGATCTCATGACAGCGAGCAAAAATGTTGGGTTGGTAACGCACCGTGAAAACACCGCCGACGATGGCGCAGACGCTGGTGAGGAACTGCAGCAAGCCCTTGCGGTACTCCTCGATGCGAAACATGATCGGCGAGAACGTGTACGCGAACGACACCACTGAATACGCAAGTAACAACGTTGTCCAGAGTGAGATGAGTACGCTATCAGAGTAAGAAGAAAAGAATTTGATAGTCATCTACAGCTGCCGAACGTACTTGGAAGTCCCTTCTCGCTGGTTGGCGTGAGCTGGCGGAAGTGCTCAGTCGCCGAGAACTGGTTCGTCGCGATGTTCTTGCCCGAGAGGAAGTCATACTCGGTTGGCACAACCTGTATGACAAGTTCAAAACAAGTCAATAAACTGCGAGTACAGGGGTTATAATGTCTTGACTCTTGGCTGATTGCTGCTGACCTTGAGGAAATACTGGAACGAACCGCGCGCGTCGTCGTTCAGCTGCTTCTGTCGTCTGTCAAGAGGGTTCTTCATGTCCTGTGTCACACAAAGCCAGCGCACCAAAGCCATCCATACAACTCAGCGAAACCTGAATCAAGTGAAATAAGACAACAAAACGCTAACGCACCGGGAAGGGCTCGCCGAACGAGAGCGAGAGCACCGTGTGTGACGTGTCGAAGACCTTGAATGTCGCGTCCACGAGGTCCTTCGCAGACAAGTACCCGTTGCGAAAGTACTTGGACGGCGCAAAGTAGATCTTGCCAGCCACCTTTGAGAAGTTACAACACACCACAAAACACGCGTGAGGCTAAAGCAATGCAATCACAGCGACAGCAAGTTCGCGAATGCGCACCTTGGACACGAGAAGTGAGCCTTTTATGCGGCATCCTTCCTTCACGTCGCCGCGCAGGATCTTCTCGACCTCGGCCTCTTGGCACTGGGTGATCGTGTGGAGACTCGGCATCTGCCAATTCTTCTGCGCGTGCGCAATTTTCACTTCGTCGCACGTGTTGCAGCACTGAGCATACATAGAAGAAAAGCGTGGGTTGAATCAGTATGCGGCACTACGAGCTTGCTCGTGGCACGTTGACGCGCACCTGTCCTTCGGCGCCAGCTCCGTAGCAGCTCCCGCACGCAGGTCTACACAACAGCATCACGATTGTGTTAGCAATTCAAACATCGCACCACACACAACGCACACAGAATTCCACGCACTTGTCGCTCTCGTCGTGCAGGTCGGTGTGGTTCGTCAGCGCTCCGCCCATCTGAAGAACGACACACGCACACAATTAGTTGCAACGTGTTAGATGCGCTCTTGCGCATGAACAGCTATGCGAGCAGGGGATAGACTCTAATACGACGCGTACCTTCTCATTCACCGATTCCTTGAGCACTTGGCCGTCAAAATCGATCGCGATTTTCTCAATGTCGTGGATAATGTCGATCTGAACGGCGCCCGACATGTCCGACGTCTCGACCGCCACGACAGCGCATGGCATCCTGTAACAAATACAGCAACACTCAATCTTCATCCATATACACAGTACGCGCACGTACAACGAGAGGCGCACCGTGGGAACTCGATGTTAAAATTGATCGGCACAAGGTGGTTGCGGCGGCCGTCGACCACCATCTTGTCGACCGTGTCCTGCACATTCACACGCATCATGTCAGCGCATGCGTCCATCTGACAGACAGACACCAGCACGCGCGTGTACCCACCACTGCGAAGTAGTAGCGCACTTCCGAGACGAGCAGCACGGAGATGAAGAGGAACGCCAGCAGCGAGACTGGTGGTGCATCCAGGGAGAGCGAGTGAGTTCACGAGGACCACAGCAGACACAGTACAGAAAGAGAGAGAGATACGGAGCTACGTACAGACGCCGCCCTGCATGGTGCGCACTTTGAACTCCTCGATGGTCTTCGGGTACGCGTCCATGCGGCGCAGCTTCGAGAGCCACGGCACGTTCGGTGACGCCATAGTCCGTCACGAAAATGCTCTTTTGCCCAGGTCTGAGCTCTGAACCTTTGCTGGGACTGCAATTTGCAGCACAATGCGGATCGTACTGTGAGAGCTCACGTAAGTGCGAAGGCTCGCTGTTGAACACGTCACTCTTTGGCTGGTGTACTTACTTACAAATAGTAGTGTGGTGCACATACTCAGATGTGTGCACCACACTATAGTGCTTTGAAGATATTTGGCTAAACAACAAATAAAAACGAAATTTAGAGTCGGGTGTATTTTAACAGTGGACGAGGCAACGAGGATGCTTTTGCTGTCTTGGAGTCAATTTTTGTTCAATCATACAATGCACGTCAAAAAGTTAAGGACAGCAAAAAAAAGTTGAATTATGTGGATTTGTTTTCGAGTTTTGTGTTTGCGGACGATCTTTTTTAGTATGTTAGAGAACGTCATTAGGTCACTCTTGTGGTGAAATCGCAGCTCGATTTGACTTCTTAGAGCCACAGGAATGGCCGATATAAATTTATAGAGCGACAAAATGATAGGGACAGCGCAAGATTCAGCCATTTGGGGGGCGAATGCGTGATGCTACTGGTTTGAAATCGACCTACAAGTGACAGTGAGCAGTACCCTCGTCACTGGCATTGTCCATTTAGCCGTGGGGGCGTCAAGACGATGGGCAAAGCTCCAGGGCTGACGAAGCTGCAGCAAGACAAGATTCTAGCGTACGCAAACACCAATATGTTCATCCGAGACATTGCCAAGGCTATTGGAAGATCCAAGACTGTTGTGCATGCGTTTCTGAAGAACCCTGATGCGTATGGCACAAAGAAGTGTAACGGGGTCACTGTGCTAGTACGATCTAGCACAGTGTCCCCGGGGTCACTACTGATTTTGGGTGCCTTCTTTTGATTAGACGACAACGCTGGTCGTCCAATCAGGAGTCCCTTAATCAGGTGATCCTCAGTAGGGCCCTCACATTCATCACTATTACATATCCGATAATAAAGACCTCAGATTTGAAATTACCTTGTTCAGCGCAGGTCCCCTCTACCTGTGCTCCGCCCACGCTTCCTCGCAAGACCACGTGTACGTCAAAGTCGCGGGACACACGCCCCGTGACACTTACATAGCGTGTGCACATGTGCGCATGTGAACTAAGGACCCCATTCAATCAATCACTTTGCATTTTGCATCCAACCACCCAATCCGCCTCTGCTCATCAGGTTATGAGCCCAAGCCCC